>CAUYQG010210867.1:0-20294 GCA_963574415.1 Tarsius wallacei | reverse complement strand
ATGGATGGATGGATGGATGGATGGATGGATGGATGGATGGTTGGGTGGATGAACAGATGGTTGAAAGTGGGTGGATGGGTGGGTGAACGTTTGATTGGATGGGTGGGTGGGTGGATTGTTGAAAGAATGAATGGAAGGATGGGTGGATGGGTGGGTGGGTGGGTAGATGGGTTGATGAATGAATAGAAGGATGTATGGATACATAGATAAATGAATACATGAATCTTTGGCCAAGGAACAGAAATTCTTGCTCAGAATCCACCACTCACTGGCATTGTAACGTCCCTTATTTTTAAGATAAGGTGAAGGTAGTTCTTTTTCTACCCACCCCATAAGACCATTGTGAGGATAAAAGTAGATGCCGTAAATAAAGGTTATTTGGCTACCTGTGTAGAATTATACCAGTGAAAGGAAGTATGGAAGTATGGTTCAAAATAAAATGTTTTCTTTAGTCTACCTTACGAAATGCTTCCAAGGAGCACTCAATGTTCAAGTGATGACTTAAGGAACCCTCTTGAGAAACACAGCATTTTCTGGGTTCTTTGAAGGTCAGATTGAGAACAGCGGAGGCTCTGTTGTATGAGCCATCTTGCCTTAGGCAGAGACTCACGTCACAGGCAGCCCCCTTGTGTGTGTGTTTGTTGAGTCAAGGTCTCACTCTAACACCCAAGCTGGAGTGCAGTGGTATGATCACAGCTCACTGCACCCTTGACATCCCAAGCTCAGGATATCCTTCTGCCTCAGCCTCCTGAGTAGCTGGGACTATAAGCACGTGCCACCATGCCCAGCTAATTTTTTTCATTTTTTGTAGCAACAAGGTCTCACTATATTGCCTAGGTTGGTCTCAAACTCCTAGGCTCAAACAATCCTCTGGCTTCAGCTTCCCAAAGTGCTGGAAACACAGGCATGAGCCATTGTGCCCAGTCCCTCTTCTAGTTTTTATGGGTCTGTACCTTGTTCCTCCCATGAGTCTGTGAGCTTGTCAAGGGCAGTTTCTGTGCCTCAAACCTAAAATCCACATCCTCTTCAGTGAAAATAAGCCATTCATAGGCACTGAAAGACCTGCTGCAGTGATTACAATAAAATAACCAAATCATAGCATTAAAAAAGTTTATTGTAAATGTAACTTTACAAAAAGACAACAATGAAGAAATAATAAATACCTTGTGCGAACTGTGTCCTTGCACAACTCTGAAAGAAGAGATTGACACTTAAAGTGGTGTGTTTCCCATGTAAGCCTTTTTTTTTTTTGAGTTGGAGTCTCACTCCATTGCCCAGGCTGGAGTGCAGTGGCACACTCATGGCCACCCCAGCGTCGACCTGCTGGGCTCTGGTGATCCTTCTGCCTCAGCCTTCCAAGTAGCCGGAACTACAGGCGCGTGCTACCACAACGGGCAAATTTTTGCTTTATTGTAGAGACGAGGTCTCGCCAAGCTGCCCGGGCTCGTCTCAAACCTGCGGGTTCAGGCAATCCACTTGCCTCAGCCTCCCAAAGTGCTGGGATTACAGGCTGAGTCAGCCATATATCAAAGATGGATGGTGGGTTTGCATGATCATGAGAGGGCAGCAGGGAGAGGAGTGGGTGAGGTGAGTGGGTGTTACCCTTCTCCGTACATCAGATCATCTACACAGCTGGCTGCAGTGACCAACGATGAAAATGCTCAATCTATAGCAGAGTATTAAGGTGATGGTTATTTGGGGGTGCAGGCCCCATCACTTTACAACACTCAAAGCATGCCATGTTGGCCCTTGCACCCCTCTTTTCTGTTTTCTTTCTCCCTATGCCTCCTCTCCATTTTGGATGGGGGCTGGGAGGTGGGGTGGGAAGAACAAGAACCAGGCTCATGGATTGCCTGAGCCCGCGGGTTCGAGACCTGCCTGGGCAACTTGGCGAGACCTCATCTCTACAATAAAAATCAAAAAATTGGGCCGAGCTCGGTGTCTCAGCCTGTAATCCCAGCACTTTGGGGGGCCGAGGTGAGTGAATTGCCTGAGCCCGTGGGTTCGAGACCCGCCTGGGCAACTTGGCGAGACCTTATCTCTACAATAAATCAAAAACTAGCTGGGCGTGGTAGCGCGCGCCTGTAGTTCCGGCCACTTGGAAGGCTGAGGCGGAAGGATTGCCGGAGCCCAGGAGGTCGAGGCTGCGGTGGCCGGGAGCGGCCACTGCACTCCAGTCTGGGTGACAGAGTGAGACTCCAACTCAAAAAAAAAAAAAAAAAATTAGCCAGGCGTGGTAGCGCGCACCTATAGTTCCAGCTACTTGGAAGACTGAGGCGGAAGGATTGCTGGAGCCCAGCAGGTCGAGGCTGCGGTGGCCGAGAGTGGCCGCTGCACTCCAGTCTGGGCGACAGAGTGAGACTCCAACTCAAAAAAAAAAAAAAAGAACCAGGCTCAAATGCTCTCTGTCCCCCTTCCCTTTCCACTCTGTGCACCGTCCAGCCAGACTTTAGCTGCCCATGATGGGAGGTCAAGTATTTGCACTCTTGGGCCTGCACTAGGCTGAAGAGTCACTAAGAACTGAGGAGGGGGCTCTGGACCGGCAGTCAGGTGGGACCAGGAGAGGAAGGGGTGCAGTTGTCCCCAGCATGCACGGACTTGTCCTCAGAGCACCTTCAGGGTGGCAGCAGGCCACCCGCTGCTGGGCTCATTGGGGGGCAGGAATGAGGAAACACAGTGGCAGTTTTTATGCATGACAGCTCTATGAAAAGGGCATAGCATTTACTTTAGCAAATTTGAGGCTCAGGATTGGTGAACTGACCAAAGTCGGTAAATATCAAGGGTTAAAAAACAGGTCCCGGCGTTATCAACCCTGCTGTGGAATTGCACACGTCACCCCTCTGAAAGGACAGGCGCTGGCAGTCAGGAGGAACGGGCTGCATCCAAATTCCTAATATCACAGTTTCACACGTTGAGAATGAAATGAGACAGTGCCAGGAGCTGGACCCCAAATGAACTCTAATTATTACAGAAATCTCTTATTTTGGGGCAGCTTTCCAAGGCTGCCATGGTGGCCATTCATGAGAGGTAGCTCCTGCCGGGGCCGTGGACTGGCCAGCAGAGAAACTAAACACAGGGGAGAGTGGTGGGCCTGCGAGGCCCCTGGGAGTTCAGGACCTGTCTCATGCTCTGGAGGACATGAATGAGGAGGCCTCCCCTCAGCTCAAGCCCCCAGTTGAGCAGAGAAGTCAACAAAGCCTCCAGGGTCATTCGGAAGTGGGGAGGGGTCTATCTTTGGTTGTCACATGCTTGGGGACACTACTGGCACAGAACAGGCAGGACCAGGGATGCCAAATGTCCCACAATGAGCAGACAGTACCACTGTCCTGGTTAATTTTATGTGTCACCTTGGCCAGGCCAGGGTGCTCAGTTGTTTGGTCAAACAGCAGCCTAGATATTGTTGACATTTATTTTTATTTTTTGAATCAGAGTCTCACTCCATGGCCCAGGCTACTCTAGTGCTTATGGCTCACTGCAGCTCAAACTGCAGCCTCCAGGGATCCTCCTGCCTCAGCCTCCCGTAGCTGGGACTACAGGCACATGCCACCACACCGAGCTAATTTTAAGATATTTTTTAGAGACAGGGTCTTGCTGGTCTCAAACTCCTGGTCTCAAAAGATCCTCCCACCTTGGCTTCCCAAGTACAGGGATTACAGTTGTAAGCCACTGTACCCAGACAGATTAACATTTAAATGAGTGGACTTTGAGTAAAGCCGATCTCCCTCCATAATGTAGGTGGGCCTTATCTAATCAGTTGAAGGTTTTAAAGGAAGACTGAGTTACCGAAGAGGCAGGTATCCTACCTCCAGCCTGCCTTCAGTTTCGAGACCACAACATTGACTTTTTCAGGAATGTCCAGGCTGCCGCCTGCCCTGAAGGTATCAGATTTGCCAGGAAAACCATGACTAATACAACCTCCCTTTCCCATGTGCCACCAGGTTCCCTGGAGAACCACTGCTTGGCTTGGGCCAGTTCCAGCCAGATGTCTTGCTTCCTGCCTCTAAAATGAAGAGACAGGATGGAAAGTCGCCCTGCATGAAAATTCTGACTTTGACATTAGACGTTAAACCTAAAGGCAGCATATGAGAAGGCACCTGATGCGTGGCGGAGATGACTGGTCTGGGTTCGAAGTTGTCCACCCTGTCCTGCTCAAAGCTGATCCGTGCATCTGCCCACATGCCTGAAATCCCCCAAACACCAACTGCCCTTTGGCAAATGACCTGGCTTGCAGCTTTTGTCCCTGTGACTCCCAGACATGCAGAGCTGGGATCTTCTGTGGATCAGAAAAACTGGATCATTCAGGGCAAAAACAACAACAAAATCTATACTGCAGTGAAGGTCCCACGGTGGATTTTTGACCTGTATTTTCAAGTCAAATCGTGCTGGAAGTTGTGTTTGTTCTGAAACCTCAGGGCATGACCTTGCTTAGAAGTACAGGTGTGAACGGAGCAAGGAAGAGTCCAGGCAAGGGGGGCTGCGGCTGAGGAGGGACAGGTGTTTATGATTCCTCCTCAGGAGACAACAGACGATGAGGCCAACCTCAAGGCTTCGCGCCCCAGACCTGGGTCAGGAGCCCCCTTGGAAGAGCTTTCCAGACTGGCCTGTGTGCATTTATCACACCCTGCTCTCCTGGGCGGCTCCAACCTTGACTGCCAGGGAAAGTTGATGTTTTTAATTAAATTAAGTGTATTGGAGTTTTTTTTCCAGTGTAAGCACCATACTCACTTATTCGTGCTACAAAAATTGATCTGGTGCTGTGTTAGGTGCTAGGACACCAGGGTGACACCAGGGGGACACCAGGGTGACACCAAGGTGACTTAGTCCCCATCCATAGAATTTACAATCAGGTCGCTGATTATGATAGAAGACTTGGAATTTTTAAAAGAATAGAAGGGAAAAAAATCACCCATAATTCTCCACATAGAAATAATCACTGTAAACATTTTGGTGTAATTCTTTCTGATTTTTCACTATGCTTAAAGTGTTATTTTCTTTGTGGATTTGATGCGGATGTGTTCATATGATATTTACAATTTGCTACTCTGCAATTTAATATACTGTTTCCATATTATTTAAGATACTTCATAAAGAACTCATCCTTTTAGTGGTGGTGTGGTATTCCATTAAGTAGCTATACTATCATTTAGTCAGTCATTCCCTCATCATTGCACGGTTAAGATTGTTTCCATTCATATTTTTTTGCTGTTATGAATAACAACATTATGGACATTGTAATTCTTTTTTTTTGAGTTGGAGTCTCACTCTGTCGCCCAGGCTGGAGGGCAGTGGCACGCTCTCGGCCACCACAGCCTCAACCTGCTGGGCTCCGGCGATCCTTCTGCCTCAGCCTTCCAAGTAGCTGGAACTACAGGCGAGTGGACATTGTAATTCTTAAGGCTTTTTAAATATGTCTGTTTCTTTGGAACACGTTTCCAGAAAAGGAATTATGAAACAAAAAGTCTTTTTTCTTTCTTTCTTTTTTTCTTTATAAATGGCTTACAACATCAACCACTTAAAAAAACTCATTATTATACCTGTGGGTCAGGAATGGGGCATGGTGGAGCTGGGTCCTCTGGCTAGGGTCTCTTTGCAAACCTCCATCAAGCTGTCAGTCAGGGCTGCAGTGTTATCTGAAGGTTCGACTGGGGGACAATCAGCTTCCAAGCTCACTTCTGTGGCTGTTGGCAGGATGAAGCTTTTCACAGGTTGTTGGTTGCATGCCCCCCTGGGCTTCCTGCCCTATGAGCTTTCCATAGGGCATCCATGGGGCAGCTCACGTTTGCCAGCTGGTTTCCCTGAGACCAAATGAGAGAGCAAGAGCAAGAGAGAAGCCACAGGGAGAAAGCGTCTTTTTTTTTTTTAATAGAGATGAGATCTCCCTATGTTGCTCAGGCCAGTCTCGAACTCCTGGCCTCAAGCAATCCTCCCACCTTGCCCTTCCAAAGTGTTGGAATTATAGGCATGAACCATTGCACCTGACCAATAAAGGGTCTTAAAACAATGCCAGTCACTGTCCATTAAGGTTCCTCCCTCTGCTCCTGGCATGAGCATGTGATAGCACCATGCTCACTGCCAGCACTGGCAAGGCTGATCAAAGCGCATGCTAAACTCAGAACTCCTTAGGGTCAGACCCTCTAATCAGGAAATGGGCTCTTGGTGACCTATTACCTGGTGTCACTTAAGGACTATGCCCCAATGGTGCCACTGAATAAACTTTGTGTCACAATTATGCCTCTCTGAGCAGCATTCTCAGGTATAGGAGAAGGGAATGCCTGCACCCAGCCTCTCTCATGGGGAGAAGACAGAGTGACCTAGAGCCCCCTGTGCATGGGTGAGAATTGAGAAAACTGTCTAGGCTCTTTCTGGCCCATCGTGTCCACTAAGTGGTCCCTCCTCGGCCTGATGAATTTCAATTCCATTTCTAACAGTAGCCAGTGGGTCACCAGAAAGTGGTTGAGTAAAGCGATGTGATTGTCCACCTGTGGGTCATCTGGGCCCTTGGTTGATGGTCTTGGCACTCACTACCATTTAGGCAATGCCTTTAGTTGCCCATTTGACTGGCCAGGGCCATTCTCTACCCAGAGCTGGAAGTTTCTTAGAGAGCTGGGGTTTGGCCTTGTCCCTTACCTGCTAAAGGTCTTCCAGAGACTCCCTCTTGCTCTCAGGCTGAAGTCCCAGCACCTGTGCCTGGCCTCTGAGGCCTGGGTGATGGTGTCCGCCTCCCTCTCCAGGGTCCTTCCTGCCCACTCCACCCAGTCCCCCTGTTGCCCACTGGGCATTCTCTTGCCTACTAGCCTGTAGCACACACCATTCCCACTCCCCTCCTCATCTGCTACCTCCTCTTACCTGCTCAGGGCTCACCTTAGGCCTCGCTTGGGCACCTCTCTCCTCCTGGTAGAGGTCGGCCTCCTCCTGCAAACTAGATGCTCCTGGGACGAAGGTCCTGCCTTCCTCCCGAGGGGTCTCAGCACCCGCCAGCCCACAGAGAGGGTGCCCCATGGCTCTACTGCGTGCTACCTGGCTGGGGGAAAGGCATCTCCATCTGTTGTCCCTGCCAGGGTTTGCTGGGCAGGGAAGTGGAAAGGAGTGCATCAAAGAAAGCTTTTGTATCCTCTAAGGAGGCTGCTAGGATCTTCATCAGCACTGGGTCCTGGAAGAAGAATGAGCTCTGGACTTGATTCCTGACTCCCCAATTCATTACCATAGGCTCCGGGGCAAGTAATTGTTTGGTCATCTATTAGTGGGCTGCATCAATTCTGCAAAGGAGGTTGTGATCCTGCCCTGTGTGCCCAAAGTGGGAGGGGCCATTGTGACTTTTTGTGTGGTATATGTGTGTGTGGTGTGTATATGTGTGAAGTGTGTGAGTGTGTATATGTATGTGTGTATATGTGTGATGTGTGTATGAGTGTGTGGTGTGTGAGACTGTATATGTATATATGTGGTGTATGGGTGTGTGTCTGGGTGAGTGTGGGTGTAAGTGCTTTCTGGAATGTGAAGAACATATATGCAGACGAGATCTGGGACAAGAAAGGTCTAAAGGGTCTGGAGCAACAGTTCAGACTGGGGGAGGAGGATAGATCATGAGGCGTGGTGGCCCACAGCAAGGACCTGGATTCTCGACTCAGCAGATCTGGGTTCCGGCCACCAATTTGCCGTGTGATCTTGGACAAGTTTCCCCATCTAGAAGTGGAGGCATCGAGGTCTGGGGTGTGGGTGGCCCCAGGGAACCATTGGGTCCCTTACCCAGGGGCTCTGGTGGCTACCCTAAAGCTCGGCCTACGTGCTCAGACCCACACCATGCTGTTCCCTGCTGGCCTATCTAGCTGGGGGTCTTTGACACTTCTTGAGGCTGGTTGGGGTATCCCAGGGCAGGTGAGGAGGGAGCACTGTGGCCCTTGCTAAGCTCTCCTGAGAGGGCCCCGCCTTAGCCGTACTCAGCAGAGAGGGCAGCTGTGTGACACGCAGAGAGCCAACAAGATCTGGTCCTGGCAGGGCTCGGTGGCTCAGCCCGTAATCCCAGCACTTTGGGAGGCTGAGGCAAGTAGATTGCCTGAGCCCGTGGGCTCGAGACCAGCCTTGGCTACTTGGCAAGACCTCGTCTCTACAATAAATCAAAAATTTAGCCAGACATGGTGGCGCATGCCTGCAGTTCCATCTACTTGGAAGGCTGAGGCGGAAGCATCGCCTGAGCCCAGCAGGTCGAGGCTGCTGTGGCTGTGAGCGTGCCACTGCACTCCAGCCTGGGCAACAAAGTGAAACTCCAACTCAAAAAAAAAAAGATCTTGACTGGGCTTGGTGGCTCAGCCTGTAATCCCAGCGCTTTGGGAGGCCGAGGTGAGTGGATTGCCTGAGCCCACGGGTTCGAGATCCGCCTGGGCAACTTGATGAGACCTCATCTCTACAATAAATCAAAAATTACCCGGCTGTGATAGCACGCGCCTGTAGTTCCAGCTACTTGGAAGGCTGAGACGGAAGGATCGCCGAAGCCCAGCAGATCGAGGCTGTAGTGGCCGGGAGGGGCCACTGCACTCCAGCCTGGGTGACAGAGTGAGACTCCAACTCAAAAAAAAAAAAAAAAAGATCTGGTCCTAACTAGCAGTGACACACTCTTTTTTTTTTTTTTTTTGAGTTGGAGTCACTCTTCATCACCCAAGCTGGAGTGTAGTGGCATGCTCATGGCCACCCCAGCGTTGCCCTATTGGGTTCCAGCCATACTTCTGCCAATCTTCCAAGTAGGCAGAACTACAGGTGCACACTACCACGTTCAGCTAGTTTTTGACTTATTGTAGAGACGAGGTCTTGCCAAGTTGCCCAGGCTGGTCTCAAACCCTCAGGCTCAGGCAATCCACTTGCCTCAGTCTCCCAAAGTGCTGGGATTACAGGCTGAGCCACCGAACCCGACCCAGTGACACACTCTTGACGGAGGCAGGTCTCACTCTGTTACCCAGGCTGGAGTGCAGTGACACGATCACTGCAGCCTCGACCTCCTGGACTCAGGCAATTCTTCCACCTTAGCCTCCTGAGAAGCTGGGACTACAGGTGTGCACCATCATGCGTGGTTAATTTTTAAAACTTTTTTTGTAGTAATGCAGTCTCACTATGTTACCCAGGTTGATCTCAAACTCCTGGGCTCAAGTGATCTCCTGCCTTGGCTTCCCAAAATGCTGGGATTACAGGAGTGAGCCACCGTGCCCAGCTTGGACACATTTTTAATCCTCTCTATGCCTCAGTTTTCTTATCTATAAAATGAGAGTAATGGAACCCGCCTCTCCTGTGTAGGTGAGGTAAGACAATACATGTAGAATTATAGCATTGGCCAGGGCTGGGTAAGAGC
Organism: Tarsius wallacei; assembly: GCA_963574415.1. Lineage (NCBI taxonomy): Eukaryota > Metazoa > Chordata > Mammalia > Primates > Tarsiidae > Tarsius > Tarsius wallacei. The sequence continues at coordinate 10,960 of CAUYQG010210867.1, read as the reverse complement.
TCAATATGCATTCACTGTGCTCATTAAGAACTCAAAGAGACTGGATTTAAAAACAACTACTTCAAATTATGTAAGAGAAAGAGTGGTTATGTGAACAACAAAAGCCCCCAAAACGAAGCCCAGTTTCAAAGAGACATTTGTACACCCATGTTCACAGCAGCATTATTCTCAGTAGCCAATATGTGGAAACAACCCAAAAGGTCCATCAACACATGAGTGGAATAAACAAAATGTGTGCATACAATAGGATATTATATAGCCTTAAAAAGGAAGAAAATTCTGACACATGCTACAACATGGATGAAACTTAAGATAGGCTAAGTAAGGTAAACCAGTCACAAAAGGGTGATCATGCCACTGCACTCCAGCCTGGGTGACAGAGTGAGAACCCTGACTCAAAAAACCAAACCAAGCCGGGCTCGGTGGCTCAGCCTGTAATCCCACGCTTTGGGAGGCTGAGGTGAGTAGATTGCCTGAACCTGCAGGTTTGAGACCCGCCTGGGCAACTTGGTGAGACCTCATCTCTACAATAAATCAAAAAAATTATCCGGGCGTGGTAGCGCGCGCCTGTAGTTCCGGCTACTTGGAAGGCTGAGGCGGAAAGATTGCCGGAGTCCAGCAGGTCGAGGCTGCAGTGGCCGGGAGCGGCCACAGCACTCCAGTCTGGGCAACAGAGTGAGACTCCAACTCAAAAAAAAAAAAAAAAACCAATCCAAACCAAAAAAAAAAAAAAATGTGTCCAAGGTCACAGATGAAGTAACTTGCTGGGGAAGTTTTGTAGCCAGGCAGTCTGATGCCTGTGCCCACGTTCCAAACCACTCTGCCTGATGGTATTAGTGTTCCTGGGAAAACAGAGAGGCAGGTATCATTGTCTTTGTGTGGAAAAAATCAAGCCACAGACAACTTAAGTAGCTCTGAAGGCCACAGAGCTGTTCTTTCTGATTCCCATCTGGAATCTTAGAAGCTATGGTACAATTATTTGCAGATGTTCCTTCCTTCTTCCCGACACCGTGTCCCTGGGACGTTGCTTGTTCTGAATTCAACCTTAATCAGCCATCCCGCAGCTCAATAGAAGCATCGTGACATCATAAATCCGCAAGAGGCAAAATGTCTGCTGAGTCCTGAATGAATCAGACAAGAGAAAGGTTAAGCATCCAGGGGGAGCTAAAAGCCCCTAAAAGTTTAAAGAGATCCTGCCAAATGGGCAATTGGCTCCCACGGAGATTAGTTTTAATCAATTATTAAGCAATAGTTTAATATTTTAAGAGTTTGCTCAATCATAGAGAAGTGAAAACATTTCATGATTTTCCCCCTTACATCTTCTGAAAGAAAAAAACATAAATCAAATGTAGGTATGGTGGCATAATTTTTTTAAAAAATCCTTTCCATTGAAATAATCAAATGTCTTTATTTTGATTTTTTAACTTCTTTGTATTCCCCACAAAACCTGGCCTGAGTGGGTGCTGAGCAGACACTTATTGAGCAGATGAAGTTCCAACTGTCTGATGCTTGAACACCCTTGCTTTGTTCGAGGACACAGCATAATGTCCTAATTTGCTGCTGGCTACTCACCGTGGTGTGACAGTGGTCCTCAAAGCCTCTCAAGGCAGGCCACATGGAAGAGACCCAGTATCTCGTCCTTGAACACCCACTGTCTATTCTCTGAAAGTCTGGGTCATTCACTCCTTCCCCTACTTCCCAAGCCCTGCCTTTCCAGAGCTTATAATTTAGGAACTGGGAAGCAAACTGATAGAGGGCAGTAAGAGAGGTAAGGGTGGCTGGGCTCGGTGGCTCAGCCTGTAATCCCAGAGCTTTGGGAGACCGTGATGAGTGGATTGCCTGAGCTTGCGGGTTCAAGACCAGCTCGGGCAACTTGGCGAGACCTCATCTCTACAATAAATTTTTAAAAAATTAGCTGGGAATGGTAGCACATGCCTGTAGTTCTAGCTACTTGAAAGGCTGAGGCGGAAGGATCGCCAGAGCCCAGCAGGTCAACGCTGAGGTGGCTGTGAGCATGCCACTGCACTCCAGCCTGGATCATGGAATGAGACTACATCTAAAAAAAAAAAAGAGAGAGAGAGGTAAGGGTTAAACCATATTCCCACCTACATGATCAACCCTGAAATAATAGAGGTCTCATTCTATGTTTTGATCAATTCCCACTTTGGAGTCTGATTCAGTGTGTCTTTTTCCATCCATGTATCCATCCAGGGATTCATCCATCCACCCATCTACCCATCCGTTCATTCATCTACACACCTACCCATTCATCTACTCAACCACCCATCTACCCATCCAACCACTGGTCCATCCACCCACCCACCCATCCAACTGTCCATCCACCCATCCATCTACTCAACCACCCATCCACTCATCCAACCACCCGTCCATCCATTCATCCACCCATCCAACTACCAGTCCATCCACCCACCCACACACCCACCCATCTATTCACATAACAATATCTACCAGGGGCTAAACTCTAAGTCAGGTGCTCAAGGTACTCACTCTCTCAGAGAGCAGACAGTCCTGGAACCCTACTTGCCATCTGAGGTACTGGGTGCTAAAGAAAATGTCCTTGAGCTATGCTGGGGCACAAGGAAGACAATGGCACCCTGCCCCTGTGGTATCTGGTCTCCTGCCCTGTTGAGTAAGGCCACTCCAGGCCTTCCCTTGGGCCATGCAGACCAAGGGTCACTTGGAAGTGGTCTGTGTGCTGGGCAGACCCCAGCATTTCCTGAGGAGGTGTCAAGGCTTCAAGACATTTCTGCAGATTATTCAAATCCATTTACTATATCTAGATCATGCCATGCCCTAATTAACGGAGACCAAGATTGTTCTATGTTTGCAATTTTCTGAAATGGGCCAGCGCTTTAAACTTCAACTGCTTCTACCCTGAATGTTCTCTCCCTCCCTACAGCTGCCCCCAGACGCCCTGGCTTCCACTCACAGTAGAAGTCTCGCTATACAGAAAGAAAATAAGAACCTGCTTTCAGCTTTTCTGAACTCCAAGCCTCACTAACCGAGGGGCATTTTATAATTGATTTGCCTTTATAAAATTCGTAGGTGACTAATACACCCAAGAATTCCCAAGCTGCTCCTGCCATGAGTTCCAACGTTATCCGTAAGCGTGCTACCTGCATCGGACGTCAGCGTGGAGTGGGTGGATCAGGGGCAGGAGTCATGGCCACAGGAACATACTGGCAGAGCCGGGGCTGAGCTGAGCCTTTCCTTCATTCTTTGGGTTCCATAACAGGGTTTGCTTTAACTCTTCAGCCAGGGATCTGTATATCCTAAAGACAGTATGTAAAATATTTATTAAGAAGAATATCTATTTTTAACTAGGGATGATTTCAGTTCTATTATTCATGCCGCCTCAGAGGGCAGGCTTCATGCTTGTCTGCTCGCCGGAGATGTGAAACAGAGCAGAGGCAGGTCTGAAATCAGAGACCCAGGGCGTGGGGGAGGGCAGCGGGGGATTCCAGGCAGGAGGGGGGGCAGTGTGGCTACAGATTTTTGCCCACCTGATTCCAACCAAAACCCTGTTCGGGTCATTCTGTCTTTGAGATGTGGTGACTGCTTCGGCCTCATTTTACAAACAAAGTCATCTGTGCCCCCTGCCAACACTTTCCAGAGAGACAGGCCTCATCATGTAGGAATCATCCGAACAAGGCCCCTTTCAGCCTGTGAGCCCGGGATAAACCATCCCATTAAAGACAGGCACCTGCTTCCCGGCAGGCCCCACGCTGACAAGGTTTCAAAAAAAACAAGCTGGTACCTGTCAGAACCCAAAGAGTACACACTCAGCTACCCACTGAGCTGAGAGACGGGGCGGGTGTCTGGTGAAGTCACCAGGGCAATGACCTGCTGAGGGACAAGGTTCTGAAACTCTCTGCTCCCCTGAGATCCCTGGGTTCAAAGTGGCAGAACATCTGGTCACCGGGAGCAGGATGCCACCCACACACTGAGCAGAGATGATGACCAAGGGCGCTGGGGACAGGTGGACCGAGGCTGAGTCCTGGGCCACCTGGACTAGCCCTGGGATCTGGGTTAAGGTTAAGGTCCCTTAACCTTTCTAGGTCTCCGGTGTTCTCAATTCTAAATGGGGAATGCAATAACATGTACCTCCCGGGATGTCACTGGTCATAGAAGATGCTGTCAGGATGTCCAATCCCACTGTCCTGCAGATAAGGGGGAAGGAGGGGGTAGACATTCCCATGTGGCACCAGGCCTTGTGCTTGACACACACTATTTCATTTCATTGGTCCCCTCTCAAGGCCCTGAATGCTGCATTGTTGCCACCTTGCAGATGAGGGCTCAATCCCCAGAGAACCCCATTTTCCCCCACTGTGTCCTCCTCTGGGACAGAGCCTTGGGGAGGGAAGTCCCTAACGGGGTCAAAATTCACATAGGCTTTGACCCTCCCAAGAAGCTGCTGCCCAGGTGTACAGGGTCTCAGGATGCCCCTTCTAATCCCCAGAGTGGGCTGAGGGAGGGACCCCCCTCACCCCCGCAATCCCTCTTTGAGAAACATATGCTGTGCTGGCACTGGTGCCCAGGCACTAGCTCCTTCTGTGCCAGTCTGACCTTGCCGGGTGGACTCAGAGCAGCTGATGCGGTTGGGAGGGAAGGAGACACACGCCTGGAGGTTAAAGAACCATCAGGGGTACACACTCAGGGACAGAGGAAGGCGGGGACCAGGACATGTAGGTCAACACCAGAGGGCCCCGTGTAAACCCAATTACTACATGCCGGTGCCACGGGAGCCGAGCATCCTCAGGCCTCGGGGAAGGTGGCAGAGTCAGAGTGGCTCTGGCCGAGGCCAGCTCTGCTCACCCTGGTCTGCACCCCAGCTCTGGGGCTCAAATCCCTGGACAGGCCAGCCATGGCCACCCAGGACCCCCTGATTCCACAGTGGAGAACAGGAGGGGGCAGGAGGGCATAGAGCTTCCCCTCCATTTTAGCCAAGGGGAAGGAAAGGGGGGACACTTGTCTTGCCTTCTTCGATCCGCCCTCTTCTGTACTTGCTCTTGGGGGGACCCACAGCTTGAAAGAATCCACCGATGCAGGGATTGTCACCCCATCAGTCTGCACTTCTGTCTGGAACTCGGAGCCAGCCTCCAATTTCCCCTAGACCGCTCCAGGCATCCTAAATGAGGTCCTCCTCTTCACTGGCTCCTCACCCAGTTTTCTGTTCTGTTTCTCCGTTGGCCTTCCAGCCTCCACACCTTTTATCTTTGCAGTGACTCTTCCAACCCACAGATCTCACCTGTGCCTTGCTGCTCCCAGGCTCAGCGGCTACCCACCACTTCCTGAAAATACCCAAGGAACAGGACTCTGTCTTGGAACCATGTGGGCACGGTTGCGGGCCTCCATAAATATCTGTACAGTTTCAGTTGTTTATCATGGCATGTATTTTTCGGTTTCAAAAACAGTAGTACCAAGTATACAAGCAATAAAAGAAAATGTGCCTGTAGCAATTTTTAAAGGAAGGCAGACAGAGACCTGGGGCTTGGTGGGCAGCATTCGGAGAAGTGGCCTGGGGGCCCTCTGAGCCTCTCAGATTCGAGCCTGCTGGGTCTAATTAATCTGGCAGATGCCAGGCCTCCAGGTGTCCCTGGTGGCGCCTGCTGCTGTGAACTCTGGCTGTGGCCAGCTTGTCCCATCCTCCCCACGGTGGGGCAGCAGGTCTCCCTCCTGGCAGGAAGTTAAACCCCATGGGGAGCTTTGCCACCAGGCCCATGTTTAGTTCCCTTCTTTGACCTAAGGTGAGGTCAGACTCCTGGGCAAGGGAGGTCCTCACCTTGGTTGGGTAGGAGACAGAGACCTCACAGGTACGTGGGGTACCCGCTAAGCTCTGAGCTCTGCATGAACAGGTCTCACCCTTGAGTGCCTGCATGGGAAAATCTGGGGGTGACAGCCCCAGGGCCTGTGCTGGCAGCTCTGAGTCCAGCTCACAGGAGTAGAGACAATCACTGTCTCTACTCACTGGAGACCAAAAATTAGGTGCAACCTGTCCAGTGGTGCAGCCAGCGCACAGCAACCGGACTTGAACCAAGTTTGGCCTGGTTTCCAAGCCTGTACTGTAGCCACTAGCACGTGTCGCCTTCCCTGGGCTCTGGGTTCGAGGCTTTACTTCTGCGTCCAGCTGAGGTTGAGGAGGAAGAACATGGGTGGGGGCACTCAGGTGTCACCTCTCTCCGGCCCTGTCTTGGCCACTGTGCTCCATCCCAGAGGTGGGCCTGCCCCACCCCTACCTGGCTCCCAGGCTGAGGGCACATTGCCTAGGCCACATCCCCATACACTCTGCAGCCCAGAAACGCTCCTGAGGTTTCTATCCCCTCCCCCTGCTCTTTGGCGAGGGCTGCCCTGCAGCATGCCAGGGTGCTTGGGGTAGAAGCCACACGAAGCCTCCTAATGGCCAAGTGATTGCCTTTATTTATGTCTCTCTGCTGAGAGGCTTGAAGCTTCATGGCAGCAAAACACTTTAGAAACAATAAAGAGAAGCCGGGATCCCCACCACAGGCACCCAGGAGGCTGAAGACTCCAAGAGCCTGTGGCTGGTGCTCAGCTCTGTGGCCTCCAGGAGTGTGGGCCGGGAGGGCAGGGGGCTCCTTAAAGATAGAGGAGTGGGCTGTAGGGCTGAGGCCTGAGCAGGTGACAAGGAGGAGATGGAGCCCGACCCTGTGCACACCACAGCTGGTGAGTATGGCCCTTCTACAAGGGACTGGGATACTGTTGAGTGCAGACACGGTAACGCTTTGTGTAATTCTACTCCCACAGCTCCTGGCAATCCTAAGTATTGTTAGTGCCATATTTCGCATGTGGTCACCAGCGTTCAGAGAGGTTAATGTGTGTAAGGACTCACAGCCAGCGGAAGGTTGGTGCAGCCAGAGTCCAACCCAGGCTAGGTTGGGGGAAAGCTATGCCCTTAACCACTGCGCTCCCAGCCTTAAGGTGGGAGAGTCCCTGTGATGCTCCCCCAACACACACACACACACACACACACACACACACACAGGCACACTCATACAACCACAACCTCTTTCTATACATACACACACAGACACACTCGCGCAACCACACAGAGGCACACTCACAAAACCACGTTCTCTTTCCACACACATACACACAACTACATTCTCTTTCTACACACACACACATACACCCACACAACCATATCCTCTTTCTACACACAAAAATACCACACCACCTCTTTCAACACACACACACACACACACACACACACACACATCATCTCTTACTCCAGTGTCCTACACTTGCTTCCAATACTCAGCACCTTAAGTGACCTCCCAGCTGCCTGCAGGTCCACCTTCCAGTGATGTGTTCATTGATAACAGCTTAAAGAGCTTCCTCTACCAGCTCAGGCTGTCAGTTGGCGAAAGAAAAACCCAACTGCAGTTAACATAAGCAGAAGAGGACTTTGTTGGAAAGGTACTGGTTATCTCAGAGATGAAACAGAAGCCAGGAGAACCAAGCTTGGGCAGTACTTCCCAGGCTCAGGGAAGAGTTTAGCCCATGCCCCTAAGGGCAGTGCACCAGTCAGGTGGACAGAATCCAGACAGCACAGGTTATGCTGCAGTAACAAATAGCCCTGAGACAATACCTGCCTCAAACCACAGGTGTCTTTTCTGGTTTCTTCCCACAATAAATTTATCCTGGGTCAGCAGGAGACCTCCTTTTATCTGATCACGGAGGGATCCAGTTACTGTGCCTATGGAATGGAACTCCCTAAAAACCTTTAAATACATTGGAGAGCTTCTGGGTTTGTGAACACATTGAGGTGCCGGAGAGGGCATGACAGCTTATTACCCCCTCCCCCATATCCTGTCCTAAGCACCTCGCCCATCTGGCTGTTCCTGAGTTGTATCCTTTGTAATAAGCCAGCAATCCTAAGTAAAGCACTTTCCTAAGTTACATGAGTCATTCTAGCAAATTATTGAACCTCAGGAAGGGATTGTAAGAAATTCCTGATTTATAGCCAGTCAATCAGAAGTACCAGTGACAACCTTGGACTTGTAACTGGTATCTGAAGCAGGGGACAGTCTTGGACTGTGGGGCCTGTGCCAACTCCAGATAGTTAGCATCAGAATTGAATTGAATTGTAGGACCCCCAGCTGATGTCTGGAAAGTTGGCAGACTGGTTGGTGTAGGGGGAAAAAAAACCCCACACATTTGGTGTCAGAAGTGTGAATAAACCTAGTTCAGAAGGGTGATGACTCTCCTTTGGCACATTCATCATAGCTCGCCTCTTTCAAAGAGCTTTCCACATGACCTGGGAATGAATGGACCACAGTAATGCTGGGGAGGGAGAGCCTGGTTTCAGCAACCAACAGGCTTGGGTTGGAGGGTGCTGCTTTCCCACCAAGGATGCTGGGACTCTGGACAGCCTCTGAGCCCTTCTGTGTAGCTTCAGTTTTTGCATTTGTTAGAAAGGGGGAGGGGGCATATTCTCCAGCAATTCCACTTCTGGGTATATACCTAAAAGAAGTGAAGAGATATTCATACACCTATGTTCATGGCAGCATTATTCATAGTAGTCTACAAGTAGACTACTAAAAGTAGACTACTAAATAAAGACAAATACTGTATGATTCCACTTATATGAGGTTCTTTGGACATGGCTTCACTGAGACAGAAAGTAGAGTGGAGGTTGCCAGAGCTGGAGGGAAGGAGAATGAGGAGTAATTTAGTGGGGGCAAAGTTTCTAGTTTTGTAAGATGAAAAGTGTTCTGAAGATGGATAGTGGTGATAGTGGAACAACCATGTGAAGGGACTTACTACCTCTGAACTGTACATTTGAAAATAATTAACATGGGCTGGATACAGTGACTCATGCCTGTAATCCCAGCACTTTGGGAGACCAACGAGGGAGGATCACTTGAGCCCAGGAATCCAAGACCGCCTTGGGCAACAGAGTGAGACCTTGACTCTACAAAAAATATAAAAATTAGCCAGGCATGATGATGTGCATCTGTAGTCCCAGCCACTCGGGAGGCTGAGGTAGAAGGATTGCCCAAGCCCAGGAACTGGGGCTGTGCGTGGCATTCAGAATACTTCAGACGTGTGCCCTGAGGTGAGCAGTGCCCAAGTCCATGTGCTGGGGCCTGGCTGTGTGATGCATGATGTGTGATATGTGTGCAGGTTGAAGCTGCAGTGAGCTGTGATTGTGCCACTGTGCTCTAGCCTCAGTGACAAAGTGATACCCTGTCTTAAAAAAAAAGTTAACATGGTATATTTTATGTTTTATATATTTTACCACAGTTTAACAACGTCTTTCATTTAAATTTTTCTTTTTTTGAGTTGACGTCTCACTCTGTCACCCAGGCTGGAGTGCAGTGGCACACTCAAGGCCATCCCAGGGTAGACCTGCTAGGTTCCAGCAATCCTTCTGCCTCAGCCTTCCAAGTAGCTGGAACTACAGGCACGTGCTACCATACCCGACTAATTTTTTATTTTATTGTAGAGATGAGGTCTCGCCAAGTTGCCCGGGCTGGTCTCGAACCCAGGCGATCCACTCACCTCGGTCTCCCAAAGTGCTGGGATTACAGGCTGAGTCACCGAGCCAGGCCTCATTTAAATTTTAAAAAGGAAGGTACCTGTTGTGCTAAGGTCTACCCTGTGGTATTGTTCAAAGACCTACTTTCCTTTCTTCTCCCTGGCTTGGCATTGAAGAGCCCTCTAACTCCAGGACCACCACCAGCGTCTTCCCTCCTTAACTCCTTTGTGTTATTACCAGCATCTGAGTGTCTTGAGGGAGGAGAAAAATAACAATCATAATCAGCATTTACAGATTTAGAATGCTTTCAAAGACCAGCACCTTCCTAAGAGCTTTGTGGGGCTTGTCTAATGTAACATTCGCCACAGCCCAGAGAAGTGGTCATCCTTCTAAGGTCACACAGTGACTGAGCCGTGGAGCTAGCTCCAACCCTGGAGAGATACAGAGGATGCGCCTCTCACTACCACACTCCCCTGACCACCTTCTCACCATCCTGTCATGCCTAGAGGTTGCTCAAAGCTGGTGCCCAAGCAGAGTCCGCAAGCAGGCCACGAACCCAGCAGCACCCATGGCCTAGGTCTGCTGTTTCCCAGGCTGCAGCAAGGCCATGTTGTCTCCATCACCAAGCACGCACTTTCTGAAATGCATGTTGGGACCCGCTTGAAAGGAACTCAGTCCTTTTCATTTCCTGGGTGATGATGCCCTGCACACTTTTCTGTCTGGAAGGGTTCACTGATCCCAGCACACCCTCTTCCCTGAAGAACCCCAGTATCCGGCCATGTGAGGTCTTGAGTCTCATCTGAGTTCTCACAGATTCTCCAAAACTGCCAACAAGGGCACCATTTTCCTTGTTCTGTGTCTCCAGGAATGGAGGAAGGCAGCTCAAGTGGCGGGAAGGGCCCACGAGGGGTCAGGAGACCCTGGCGCAGGGCTGACTGACCCATCCTCTCTGGGTCTCCAGGTGGCCTCACGGATCTGAGCCCAGCTCTCACAGCTAGCAGGTGGACACTGACCCCTCTAGGGGTTTTAGGGGCAATTCTATCTACAGGCTGGGACTTTGGGTGGCATTCAGGATACTTCGGACACATACCCTGAGGTGAGCAGTGTCCAAGTCTGTGTGCTGGGGCCTGGCTGTGTAACTTATGATGTGTGATATGTGTGCAGATGCCAGGTGAGAGCCCATGTGTGGGGAGGGGAGGGCAGAGTACCCACATGACCACCTCATGCTGTGGGTGCACCCAGGGTGAGCTGTAAATGCTACAGCAGCAAATCGATTTCACAAAGCAATTTGTCCCCTCTCCAGCTGGCCCCAGGAGGCTTAGCTTAATCACTCTGGGACAATGTCAGAAGACCGGGAAGGATGCACAAATCCCTGCCTTGGCCTTCAGCATGGAAACAATAGGACTTGCTGGGGCAGGCAGGACTGAAGAGTCCCCTGGG
>CAUYQG010210865.1:0-27565 GCA_963574415.1 Tarsius wallacei | reverse complement strand
TGCTCAAGCAATTCTCCCACTTCAGCCTCTCAAACTGAGTCCAGAGGTTCGAGCCCAGCCTGGGCAACTTGGTGAGACCTTGTCTCTACAAAATAAAAAAAATTAGCCGGGCGTGGTGGCATGCCTGTAGTTCCAGTTTCTTGGAACTGCAGTGGCTGTGAGCGTGCTACCGCACTCCAGCCAGGTGACAGAGTAAGACTCCAACACACACACACACACACACAAAATTGCTCTTAAAAAAGACCAATTTAAACAGAAATTTGTATAAATATCCTCACCAATGACGTATCTGTAAAAATAATATACTCAGTTCATTATTATATATGCAATATACAATATTGTTAATATAGCTAATCCTATAATTTAAGATGGAATCACCTGAAATATAATTTAGATCGAGTTTTTTTCTTTCTATTGTCATGAGATATCTTGGTGCTGTATTCATGCACAATTTCCAAGAAAATTAGTAGGGAGTTGCCAAACTATTAGTTTGCTAGGGCTGCTGTAACAGAGTACCACAAACTGGGTGGCTCAAAAAACATACATTGAGGTCGGGCTGGGTGGCTCAACCCGTAATCCCAGCACTTTGGGAGGCTGAGGTGAGTGGATTGCCTGAACTCGCAGGTTTGAGACCAGCCTGGGCAACTTGGCGAGACCATGTCTCTACAATAAATTAAAAAATTATGTGGGTGTGGTAGTGTGCACCTATAGTTCCGGCTACTTGGAAGGCTGAGATGGAAGGATCGCCAGAGCACAGTAGGTTGACGCTGGGGTGGCCATGAGCATGCCACTGCACTCGGGCCTGGGTGATGGAGTAAGACTTCAACTCAAAAAAACAAATAAACAAAAAAAAACCCGTACATTTATTGCCTCACAGTTCTGTTCACTAGAAATCCTGAGATAACAGTTTTGGCAGGATGGGTCGTGAGGGAGAATCTGTTCCATGCCTCTTCCCCTTCCTTCTGGTGGTCTGCAGGCAATCTTTGACATTCCTTGGCTTATAGAAGCATCACCCAATCTCTGTCTTCATCTTTACATAGTGTTCTCTCTGCGTGGGTGTCTCTGTGTCCAAATTTCCTCTTTTTGGGGGGGGGTGGAGTCTCACTCTGTTGCCCAGACTGGAGTGCAGTGGCACGCTCATGGTCACCGCAGCCTAGACCTGCTGGGTTCTGGCGATCCTTCCGCCTCTGCCTTCCAAGTAGCCGCAACTACAGGAGCATGCTACCATGCCCGGCTAATTTATTTATTGTGGATACAAGGTCTCACCATGTTGCCCAGAAAATTTCCTCTTTTTATAAGGACACCAGTCATGTTGGATTAGAGTCCACCCTAATGACCTTTTTAATCTTTTTTTTTTCTTTTGAATCAGAGTCTAACGCTGTCACGCAGACTGGAGTACAGTGGCACAATCATGGCTCACAGCAGCCTCAACTTCCTGGGTTCAGACGATTCTTCCACCCCAGCCTCCCAGGTAGCTGGGACTACAGGCATGTATCACCATGCTAGGCTAATTTTTGATTTTGTGTAGAGACGAAGGCTTGCTATGTTGTACAGGCTGGCCTCGAATTCCTGGGCTCAAGCAATTCTCCCACTTCAGCCTCTCAAACTGCGGGGCTTATAGGCATGAGCCACTGCTCAGCTGGCCTCCTCTTAACTAATTACATCTGAAACAACTCTGTTCTAAATAAGGTCACATAATGGGGCACTAGGGGTTAGAACTAACATATGAATTTTGCAAGGACATAACTCAATTCATAGTATAAACAATCACATAAGTCATGCCCAAACCAGTACCTTTGATTGCAGTTTTACTAAGAGTTTTGAAGATAAGATGGTTCAAATTCTCGACTCAATTAAATGTTTGTTTATTTGTGAATTTTGCTTTAGCCAACAGATTGTTTTCTTTTAGGTTCTCAAAGTGCTTCCCAAAGTAAGCCTACTTGCAAATCAGACAATACAGAACTACTCCCTAATAACAAAGTGGTACAGAAGCTAGGTCTTCAAAAATAGTAGGATATTGATTAAAACTCTATTTATTATACAACAGAATCAGTATAAGGCCAGTACATCCTGATCTCACCCAGGGTTGTGGGATATAGTATGTAAAATAGAAAGGAGACTGGGTGTGGTGGTTCAAGTCTGTAATCCCAGCATGCTGGGAGGCCGAGGTGAGAGAATTGTCTGGGCCCGTGGGTTTGAGACCAGCCTGGGCAACATGGTGAGACCTTGTCTCTACAATAAATAAAAAAACTAGCCAAGCGTGGTAGTGGGCACCTGTAGTTCTGGCTACTTGGAAGGCTGAGGTGGAGGGATGGCCAGAGCCCTGCAGGTCGATGCTGGGGTGGCCGTGAGCATGCCATTGCACTCCAGCATGGGCAACAGAGTGAGACTCCGACTCAAAAAATAAATAAATAAAATGGAAAGGACACTCTGAATCAAGGATCTTGTATGATTAGAGAGGTACTACAGTGCACTTAAACACAGAGCAGCTATACACAGCTCGCCTTTATGTAGCTCTTGGCCATACATGGGTGGGACAAAGACTATTATCAAGTTATATGCATAAATATCTAGGTATTCTTTATTACCACAGAGGAAAAAAAATGTACGAAGAACTACATTTCATCTAAGCAGCTTGTATTTGTTTCTTGTGGGCATCACAAACTTGGTGACTGGGGACCAAAGGGAGGCCCAAACTTTACTTGTACAATGTCCACTTGTATACCTAATCCTGAATTGTACCCCGTATCTTTAAAATAAAAGATATATACATAAATAAAAAAGAAATAAATGCCAAGAAAAACCTCATAAATAAATAAATACCTAAATGAATAAAACAATATAAATGTATTCTCTCATAGTTCTGAAGGTCAGAAGCCAAAAACTGAGGCCAGGCCCGGTGGTTCATGGCTGTAACCTTAGCACTACTCAGGAGACTGAGGCAGGAGGATTGAGTTCAAGACTAGCCTGGGTAACACAGCAAGACCCCATCACTATAAAAAAAATTATTTCGTTTTATTTATTTCTTTTTTGTGTTGGGGGCGTCTTATTCTGTCACTCAGACTGGAGTGCAGTGGCACGATCGTGGCTCACTGCAACCTCAAACTCCTGGGCTCAAGCTATCCTCCTGCCTCAGCCTCCCAAGTAGCTAGGACTACAGGCATATGCCACCAACTCTGACTAATTTTTCGATTTTTTTTTTTTTTTTTGGTAGAGACGGAGTCTCAATATATTGCTCAGCTGTTCTTGAATTCTTGAGCTCAAGCAATTCTCCTGCCTCAGTCTCCCAAAGTGCTGGGATTACAGGCATGAGCCATCACAACTGGTCAACAAAAAATGTATTTAAAAAATTCGCTCGTAGGCCGGGCTCAGTGGCTCAGGCTGTAATCTCAACACTTTGGGAGGCCGAGGCTAGTGGATTGCTTGAGTCTGTGGGTTCGAGACCAGCCCAGGCAACTTGGTGAGACCTTGTCTCTACAATAAATCAAAAATGAGTTAGGCATGATAGCGTGTGCCTGTAGTTCTGGCTACTTGGAAGGCTGAGGCGGAAGGATCGCTGGAGCCCAGTAGGTCAACACTGGGGTGGCCGTGAGCACGCCACTGCACTCCAGCCTGGGCAACAGAGTGAGACTCCAACTCCAAAAAAAAAAAAAAAATTCACTGGGTGTGGTGGTGTGTACCTGTAGTCCCAACTACTTGGGAGGCTGAGGCAAGAGGCTCACTTGAGCCCAGGAATTTGAGGCTGCAGTGAGCTGTGATTATGCTAATGAATTCCAGTCTAAGCAATAGAGTGAGACCTTGTATTAAAAAAACAAAAAACAAACAAGCAAAAAACCTGGAAAGGCAGTACTCCTTCTGAAGGGAAGAATCCTTTCTTCCCTTCTTCAGTTTCTGATGGCTCCAGGCATTCCTTAATCTGTTGCTGCATCATTCCAATCTTTGCCTCCATCTTCACTTACTGCTATGATTTAAATGTGTGTTCCCTCCAAAATTCATGTTGAAACTTAATTGCCATTGTACCAGTATTATTAAGAAGTGGAACTTTTAAAAGATGATTAAGCCATGAGGTCTCCACCCTCATGGGTGGGATTAATGGGATTAATGCCCTGATAAAAGGGCTGGGTCCCCTCTCACCCTCTCGTTGCCCTTTGGTCATATGATGACTTCTTCAAGGTTATGATGGAGCAAGAAGCCCCTCATCAGATACCAGCACCTTCATCTTGGACTTCCCAGCCTACAGAGTCATGAGAAATACATTTCTGTTTGTTGCAAATTACTCAGTCTCAGGTATTCTGTTATAGCAGCACAAAGTGAACTAAGTCACATGCCTTCTCTTCAGTGTTTCATTTTCTCCTCTTCTGTCTCTCATAAAGACATGTATCATTGGATTTAGGGCACCTGGGTAGTCCAAGAGAGCCCTATCTCATCCGAAGATTTTCAATTTCATTACTTCTACAAAGACCCTGTTTCCAAATAAGGTCATATTCACAGGTTCTAGGGATGAGGACATGAGCATATCTTGGGGGAGGGGCACTAAACTACTCACTACACAACTGCCTAAAAGTGCCCCTTGTATTTTAAAAGTGCTTTTAATAGTTTTCAAATTATTGGTGGTTTGTGAATATATTTGCAGCATCATATTCATTGTCAGAAAACAGAAACAGAAAGTGTTTGTTTTAGGGTTCCATCAAGAGGAACACAAAATCCACTGGCCTTCTGGAGGCTTTGACCAGTAGTGTTGGGTCGGTTTTACCTTCCAGCCTTGTCTCCTCATCTCTCTCCTACCTCTACACTTCAGCTAGATAGCAGATGGCTCTCCTGGTGTCTCTCTTTGGTACTTCAGTTTGAGGATCTTATTCTGTTCTCCTGAGCACCCTGGTTAAATTTGCACATCTGCCCATCCTTTGGGTTTCAGCCCAAGAGTCCCTTTTCTAGGAAGTGATCCTGATGCAACAAATGTGAGTCAGATGTATTTCCTATGGAATTCACAATACCACGTACTCATCTAGCCAGATAGACAAATATGAAATGAGAGGCAATGAAGTAAAATGAAGATACAGTCTCAAGTCACTTAACAGTAGAGATACATTCTGAGAAAAGTGTTAGGTGATTTTGTCATGGTGCAAATACCAGAGAGTGTACTTACACAAACCTGGATGGTATAGCCTACTATACACCTAGGCTGGTCACATGCTGCAAACCTGTACAGCATGTGATTGTAAAGAATACTGTAGACAACTGGAACACAATGGTAAGTACTTCTGTATCCAGACACATTGAAACATAGAAAAAGTACAATAAAAATGAGGTCTAAAAAATTAAAATGGCATCCCTGTACAGGGCAGCTCCAATGAATGGAGCCTGTTGGACAGGAAGTTGCCTCTGGGTGAGTCAGTGAGTGAACGTGAAGGTCTAGGACATTAATGGGCACTACTGTAGACTTTATAAACACTGTACACTTAGGTTATACTACATTTGTAAAACATATATTCTTTCTTCAATAATTAACTCTAGTTTACTAACTTTAACTTTTTTGCTTTGCATACTTTTGTTTTTAACTTTTGACACTTAGCTTAAAACTTAAACATAGGCTGGCTCGGTGGTTCAACCTGTAATCCCAGCACTTTGGGAGGCCGAGGTGAGTGGATTGCCTGAGCCCGCAGGTTCGAGACCAGCCCGGGCAACTTGGCAAGACCTTGTCTCTACAATAAATAAAAAAAATTAGCCCGGCATGGTAGCGTGTGCCTGTTGTTCTGGCTACTTGTAAGGCTGAGGTGGAAGGATTGCCGGAGTCGGGCAGCTTGAGGTTAGGGTGGCCGTGAGCGTACTACTGCTCTGTAACCTGGGCGACAGAGTGAGACTCTGACTCAAAAACAAAACAAAACAAAACAAAAAAACACAAACATAGGATATAGCTGTACAAACATATTTGTTCTTTATATCCTTATTCTATAAGCTGTCTCCTATAATTATTATTATTTATTTTTGTTTTTACTTTGTAACCCTTTTTGCTTAAAACTAAGACACTCTATGAGGTAGTATAGCATTATATCACTCACAAGTAAATATCTTTTTTGAAGTTAACTAAAATATAAGAGCTTGAAAAATAGTTTATGGCAACTTTTTAGCATATTTAAAGCAGTACCGTAAAGATCTTGGTTTCTAATGATGTTGAATGTTCCAAAACAGGATTGTGCCAGTTATTAGTTTATTCCCATCGTTCTGTAAACTAAGTCTAGTGGAATTGTATTGCAATAAAGAATGTGTCAGCCAGGCTCGGTGGCTCAGCCTGTAATCCCACACCTTTGGGAGGCTGAGGTGAGTGGATTGCCTGAGCCCGCGGGTTCGAGACCCGCCTGGGCAAGCGAGACCTCATTTCTACAATAAATCAAAAAATCAGCCGGGCGTGGTAGCGTGCGCCTGTAGTTCCAGCTACTTGGAGGGCGGAGGCGGAAGGATCGCCGGAGCCCAGCAGGTCGAGGCTGCGGTGGCCGGGAGCGGCCACTGCACTCCAGTCTGGGCGACAGAGTGAGACTCTAACTCAAAAAAAAAAAAAAAAAAAAAGAATGTGTCAATTCTATTATGTAATAAAAATACATTTTCCTCAGGCAAAAAAAACAAGACAGAAAAAACGGAGACACAACAACACACATGAGCTTAGGTCTAAATTATCACCATCTTCCACCTTCACAGTTTGTCCCACTGGAAGGTCTTCAGGGACAATAACATGCATAGAGTGGTCATCTCCTATGAAAACAAGGCCTTCTTTCTGGAATACTTAATAAGTAGGAGTATGTATAAAAATGATCATTTAAAGTATAGTATATACATAAACCATCAGCATAGTCATTTATTATCATTATCAGGTATTATGTACTGTGCATAATTGTATGTGATATACTTTTGCACAGTTGGCAGTACAATAGGTTTGTTTACACTGGCATTACCACAAACATGTGAGTAAAGCATTATACTATGATGGTATGACAACTATGACATATGAAATTTCTAGGGAATAGGAAGTTCTCAGTTCCATTATAATTTCATAGGACCACCGCCATACATGTGGTTGACCAAAACACTGTTATGCAGCACATGACTGTATTAACGGTGACAAACTGGTATCCAGTCTAAGAACCAGAACACACTATCTTTTTTTTTTTTTTTTTGAGTCGGAGTCTCACTCTGTTGCCCAGGCTGAAGTGCAGTGGCATGCTCACAGACACCGCAGCCTCGACCTGCTGGGCTTAGGCAATTCTTCCATCTCAGCCTTCCCAGCAGTTGGAACTACAGACCCACTCCACCATGCCCGAATAGGTTTTTTTTGTGATTTATGTGTAGAGACAAGGTCTCACCAAGTTGCTCAGGCTGGTCTCAGATCCCCAGTTTCAGGCAATCCTCTCGCCTTGATCTCCCAAATGCTAGGATTACAGGCTGAGCCACTGAGCCCAGCCCAGAACACACTATCTTTACAGTAGCCATGTTAACTTCTATTTTAATTGCATTACAGTACGAAAATGTTTTCTATATCATATTAGCCTTCAGAAGTTCTTAAAACTTCCTTTGTGACTGTGTAAATAGGCAATATTGATATATGTTCCATGTTTGCCTAAAAGGAATGTATATCTATTTGTTGGTGCAGAGTTCTTAATCAATTATATGAAAGCTTGCCAATCATGTTACTCAAAACATCCCTGTCTTGACTCAGGTGGGGGTATGTTCCATCCATCATCTGATAGAAAGCTAGTAAACTCTCCTCCCATAATTCAGGTTTTATCACCCCAAAACCCAAAGAGTTGTCCCTCAATACAACTGATTCTTTTTGAAGGGGCCAAGTATCATCTAGACACCAAAGGTTAAAAATAGGTGATCAATACGGGCATAAATGAAGTATGAATTTAAGATAAAAATTATTT
Source organism: Tarsius wallacei (assembly GCA_963574415.1). Lineage (NCBI taxonomy): Eukaryota > Metazoa > Chordata > Mammalia > Primates > Tarsiidae > Tarsius > Tarsius wallacei. The sequence goes on along the minus strand of CAUYQG010210865.1, from coordinate 19,649 downwards.
TTGTGTGTGTGTGTCACTTATAAAGTGGCTCTGAACACATTTTCACTCTGTAGTTTTTGAATTGTTTTGAACAATGGTAGCCTTGTTGGTGTAAATACAAACTCCCAACATGGTGAACCTAAAGGTGAAATCTTTTGACTACATACAGTTTTATTTATTTAACAATGTTACATCTCCTCCACTAAACTATTTTGGGGGAAAAAAATGGAACTTCTGGTACTTTGCAGCAATTGCTATTTTATGAGACATATCACTGATGGCTCTTAAAAGTAGAAAGATACAAGGATTCAAAAATAATCTCAGGAAAATAGACACTGTTTTAAAAAAGCTATGCATAATTATATAGGTTCGACTGACTTTATTAGCCCTTGGCTGAGGTTTTTGATGTTATACTGAATAATTTCATTTCATGACAACTGGGCAAAGAGAAAATGATAATTAAGAAGTAGTTTAATAATTTGTAGTTGTTGAGGAAGCTGCAAACAATCTAAATTACAGTTTTGAAACAGAACAAATTGGCTGGGCATGGTGGCTCATGCCTATAATCCTAGCACTTTGGGAAGCCAAGGTGGGGGAATTGCTTCACCAGCCTGAGCAGCAAAGCGAGACTCAGTCTCTATAAAAAAATAAAAAAATTAGCCAGGCCTGGGGGTGCATGCTTGTAGTCCCAACTACTCAAGAGGCTGAGGCAGGAAGATCACTTGAACCTGGGAGTTTGAGGCTGCAATGAGCTATGATTATACCACAGCACTCTAGCCTGGGCAACAGAGCTAGACCCTCTCTGGAAAAAAAAAAATGAAACAGAATAAATTATGTAAACTAGCGATTATTAAGGACAAATCTGCAATTGAACAGGAAAATGGACAGAGTAGAACAAAGGGATTTATCTATGCTACTAGAAAGAGTAATGTACAATAGATACTTTTACTTCCCTATATGCAAAAAACATTGTCTGTGGATTGGGTATTCTTAAAATGTTTGAAAGAAAAGTATAACAAATCTGCCTGCTAAGTAAACATTCTAAGTTGACTGTTCTTTTGTAGGGGATTTTGTATTTTTTCTTAAGGAAATATATATTTGAGAGGATTACTGCTTAACATAAAATGAAAACTAACTAAAACTGGGATAGCTATCCTAATCAAAGTTTAAATGCCAGCACTTAAGATAATCTTAGATGCCTTTGGGACATATTCTATTATTTCTATGTACAAATCTATATAAATGTACACTATAACCTGGGAGAACTTTTCTTTGTTTCTATTACTCATCATTGAGAGAACTCTCACAGAAACACATTATGAAACATTGCAGTGACTTTCCATTCTACTCAGAGTAATAGCCAAAGATCTTCCAGGGACCTGCAAGGTCTTAGATGAGTCCCCCACCCACCATCTTTGATTCTCCCCTTCAAGTCTCTGTTCTAGTCTCACAGGCCTCTTTCCTGTTCCCCAAAGAACACAGTCCTCATTCAGAGGCTTTTTACTTGCTACTTCCTTGTTATTTAAAGAGAGAATTTTCTTTAAATTAATAAGCCACCACGGTCACCATCATCATCACCAACGTCAAGAGGAATAATTTCCTCACAATTTTTCACCTTGACAGCCTGGTGAGTAATATTTAAGCCACTGGGCAAGTTCCACCTTCAGTAGTTTTCTTAGTTTGTTTCTAATTGGTTTGCCAATCCAAGCTTGTAAGTATAGATCACTGGGAATGATAGCAAGTGTTTTATGACTTTGCCAGATGGTACTGGATAGTCAAAACAATCACAGACCTGAGGAATTTTGAGATTTCAACCTCTCCACAAAAACACCCCCATCTGGTAATTTTAATAAAGGAATTTTTAAAATAGCTTTTTCTGATTCCTTTGTTTTACCATGGAGCAATTCATTATTTCTTTAACAATTCTTTTTATAGTGCCACCTATTTACAAGCAATTATTCCGAGCATTTGTTTTTCTCTGTTTCTTTTTTCAATTTTTTGGGGGGAGGGGTGTGGATAGGGTCTTTCACAAAGGACCCAGCTAAAGGCTAGAATGCAGTGGCACGTTCATAGCTAACTGTAACCTCAAGCTGCTGGGCTCAAGCAGTTCTCTCTCCTCAGCCTCCCAAGCAGCTGGGATTACAGGCACGTACTACCATGCTTGGCAAATTTTCTTCTTTTTTTTCCTTTTTTTTTGTAGAAAAGGAGGTCTTGCTATGTTACTCAGACTGATCTCCAGCTCCTGGTCTCAAGCAATCTCGCCTCAGCCTCCCAAAGCACTGGGATTACAGGCATGAGCCACCATGCCTGACCTCTGCTTCTTTTTAAACCATAGTGGTCACTGAATTTTTAATTGCTTGTCAGACTCTTAGAAATACTATGACTTATGACTTCTTTTGCTACAAGGCAGGCCTCAGTATTTGTGGTTTCCTCTCCATCTTTACTGAAATAATTCATCAACTCTACACTAAAAATATGAGTGTGACCTTGTTCTAGAATTGTTAGATTGTTTTACCAAAAATGTCACTGTTTTTGTTTGAAATTGACATGAAGCTTTGTGGTGGATAGACATTAAGGTGGTCTCATGGTCACTACCTCCTGGTATTCACGCCTTTGTGTAATCTCCTCCCTATAAGCATAGGTGGGACCTGTGACTTGCTTCTAACCTCCAGAACACAGCAAAGGTGATGGGATGTCACGCCCATGATGATGTTATCATATATGTTAAAGGAAAAGACTCCCATCTTGATAGCAGATTTGCTTTAGAGTCTTGCTCTCCTTGCTGGCTTTTAAGAAGCAAGCTCCCATGAGTGCTACAGCTGCAAAGAACTGAATTCTGCCAACAACTTGAATGAGTTTGGGACCGGTCTCATTTCCCCAATCAACTCTCCAAATATGAACCATGTCCTGGCGGATACTTAGATTGTTCTTTCGCAAAGGACCCAGCTCAAGTTGTGCCCAGACTTCTGACACACAAAAACTGTGAGATAAATAATGTGTATTGTTTTAAGCTACTAAACATGTGATCATTTGTGATACAGCACAGAAAATGAATATACTTTTATTTGGCAAAATTTTATTCCTAACCCTAACCCTAACCCTAACCTTAACCCTAATCCTAACCCTAACCCAATATGTTATTGAGGACTAGGAGTAGATGAGTTACCAGTACAAGAACAATTAAATATCATTGTTGTTTCCTGTGCTCATTTCCTTCCCTCCCTCCCACCTCCTTCCCTTTCCTTCCTCTTTCCCTTCTTTTCTTCCTTCCTCCCTTGCTGCAAACAACAAAAATGGTTAACGTAAACAAAAAAGTAATTAAGTGAAAGGATACTGGTGGCTCATGGAATTGAGGTTAGGGCAAGAACAAGGGAACAAGGCAGGGAAAGGATCCCTCAGAAGAAGCTCCTGTTTAGGCCACCACCATGTGCCCTGTCACTGGTCGGTCCTGCCACTTAAGTCTGCAGCTCCTGGACTTTCCCTCTCTTCCACTGAATGCCACCATGTTTCTTCCACCATGACAAGTCTTTATGGTAACTCTAAGGGCTGAGAATCGAAAGCATCTGATGGCAACATACTTAGGCCATGTGCCTGAGTGAGTTTGGGACCAGTCCCTTTCAATTTCAGTTAGAATCCTATTCTCCCAAATGAAAGAGATGCTAAGTTATGACACAGCTAGAAAGACTCAATGTTTATTTATTTATTTATTTATTTATTTATTTTTGAGTTGGAGTCTCACTCTGTCACCCAGACTGGAGTGCAGTGGCCGCTCCCGGCCACCGCAGCCTCGACCCAGTGGGCTCCGCGATCCTTCCGCCTCAGCCTTCCGAGTAGCCGGAATTACAGGCATGCGCTACCACGCCCAGCTTATTTTTTGATTTATTGTAGAGATGATGTCTCGCCAAGTTGCCCAGGCAGGTCTCGAACCCACGGGCTCAGGCAATCCACTCACCTCAGCCTCCCAAAGCACGGGATTACAGGCTGAGCCACTGAACCCGGCTATTGCTTATATTTTAATAAGTAACTTTGAAGCCACTTATCTTTTTTTGTGAATTGGGCATATATCATAGCCCAAAAGAAATAAGAAAAAAAACAAATTTCATAATGAAGATATTAATATACAAATGACCTGAAATTCATTGTTCATGACAAAATGTGCCTTGTTAAATACGTTATCCAATATTAGCTAACACATGGGCATGTTTTAAGACATGAAAATAATTAAGAAAGGATGGAATTTCTGTGAAAATCATATTTATTTTCTATTTTAAATTTGTAAATAAAAAAGCTTAATTACATTTTTCTTGGAAACCAACTGCCTACAGACTGCCTAACAGACCACAGACGACCCTAAGTGATTTATTGACAGCTCTTTGAGAAACACTGACATAAAGCATTTAGAAATAGGACTCAACATATATGAAAAGTAATACGTAATAAAGGTGATACTTTAGATGAATTAGAAAATAATTAATGGCATATAGAAGCACAATGGCAAAGAAAATAAGTGGGGATCCCAATCTCACTTCTCACATATAGATACATTTCCTATATAACAAAATATATGTAACATTTCACATAAGTAACAGAAGAGAAACCATAAAAAGCATCAGAGGAAAGCAATGCTCAATTTTTAAAAAAATAAATTAGCTCCAGGCATGGTGGCTCATGCCTGTAATCCCAGCAACTTGGGAGACTTAGGTGGAAGAATTGCTTGAGGCCAAGAGTTCAAGACAGCCTGGAAAACACAGCTAGATCCCATTTTTTAAAAAGCAAAAAAATAAAAGTAAATCAGGACTGGGAAGAGCTTTGCTAAATGGGATATAAAATCCGGAAGTCTTAAGGAAAAAGCTTATAAAAGTGAAAAGCTTTTTTATTAACACAGAAATAAAAAAGTTAGGCATTTGTATCATTTATGACAAACGTGTAACAACCTTAGTATAAAGAGCAACTATGAATCAACAGGAGGACCCTAGAGTAAAACTGACAATAGTTAAGAATGATGAAGCATTTAGTCACAGAAAAGAAGTACATATGACCAAAATTAAACAATAAGACAATAGTTAGAAACGATTTTTCACCTATTGGGTTGCCAAAGATTTAAAAGTCTGATCATATTAATTGTTGCTGAAGTTGGGGAAAAAGAGATACTCTCATACATTGTCTGTGGGAGTATAAACTGTTAGAAACTTTAGAAGGACAACTTGACAGTAACTATCAAAATTTTAAAACTGTGTACCTTTGATCCCACAATTTTGACTATGAAGAATCTGTCCTATAGTCATATTTAAGTGACTAAAGTTTTCTGAAATATATGTTTGTATGAGGTTTTTGTAATGCAACACACACACACATACCCCTAAATGTTCTGTCAAAAAGAACTACTTAAATACATATGTGTGTATAAAAAATGGAATAATAGTTAAAATATCCATATGTCTCAATATGGATAGATGTCCAATAGATACTACTAAGTGAAAAATTATTGTTATGTAACAATATGTATATTCTAATTTAGGTTTTAAAGAAAAAAGAAAGGATACACTAACGAAGACTATTTGCAGGTCTATCTGCAAATAACAAGAAAGTAAAGAGGATAAATACCTTGCCTTTGCATATACTTGTCCACCATTTTAATGATAACAGTGATCCTAAGAAAGTTTCAATTTCCTTATAGTAGAAATATATTCTGTGCATAGAAATTACTTCAATTCCTTGGCTATCTAAATTAGTCTTTCCCTCCTTAAAAAAGGGAGGGGAGGAAGATCTAAAATACTGGTGCCAATTTTTACATTTGTAATTACCTGTTAATTTGTGGCTGTGAGATCCTATGAGGATAAGGCCAGGTTTTATATTTGCTGCAATATCTGTTTCATTTGCCAGCCACATCCAATGAGCAAATATTTGTGGCATGCAAATTACCTAAGATTTGCCCGTGGCAATCAGCACATACCCAGCTGCACAGTTACCAGCTTGACACCTTAAAATACAGATGCTATTGTCCTTTATTATCTATCCTTGGCATGAATCCAGAGCTCATTCTTCAATAGAATAGACAAAAGATAAATCATCTAACTGGTTTGATCTCCCTATCATCACACTCCTTTGTTATGAACACTTATCATACAATGAACACAAACTGATCAACAGCATAAGTCACAGCTGGCACCAAGACTTCAAATTAAAAATCAGACCAGTTCTTCATCAATAAACTCTGAGGATATGAATGCCCTCTTCAAATGTATACAATACCATATATCAAAATTTTAAAAAAGTTTCAATTTCAGCAAAACCGTTCTCTTATTAAATGAACAGGACTAAATGTTCCTATTCTGGCAAGATTAGACAGCAAGAAAATATATTGTTTAATTATAGCCTTTGAGGAGAACAGTACATTCTTAAGATGTAACTTTCCAGGAGAGAACTTAGAACATCCCGTATATTAGGACCTTGTCTGAAAGAAGTTGCAATTCAATAATTATATTTTTATTGTTGGACTATCTACAAAAAAAAAAATCTTGTTTCTAAAATTGTCACATAGAAAAAGGCCAACATGGGACTTGGAGCTTAAAATTTTCTAGGCCATTTTCTACACACAGTTATTTTACTTTCTTATTGAAGATCTGCCATGGTGCAGCAGAAATGAAGTCTATAGACAGATCTGCACTGACTAGAATTTTCTGAAAGTAGAATTAAAGATAATTATCATAGTCATTTCATGATACTGCCTTGTTAAATAAAATGCTTGCTTCTAAACCAGGACTGTTTTTACTTGAATATTACACTTATATTTCATCTTAAATAGTTCATTTTATTATTAAAAATAATAACTAGACATCCACATGCAAAAAAATGAATCTAGATACAGAGCTTAAACACTTCACAAAAATTAACTCAAAATGAATTACAGACTTAAATATAAAATGCAAAACCACAAAACTCCTAAAAGATAAGACAGGAGAAAATCCAGGTGATCTCTGCTATGGCAATGATTTTTTAGATATAATACCAAAACCATGATCCATGAAAGAAATAATTAATAGGCTGGGCTCTATTAGTGTCAACAGGATGAGAAGACAAACTATAATCTGAGATCAAATACTTGCAAAAGACATATCTGATAAAGGACAGTTATCCAAATTATACAAATAACTCTTAAAGCACAACAGTATGAAAATGAATAACCCAATTAAAAATGGGCAAAAGACTAAATAGATATCTCACCAAAAAAACACAGAGATGGCAAGTGAGCTTATGAAAAGATATTCAACATCTTATGACATTAGGGAAAATATCAGTGAGATATCACTATACATCTGTTAGTCCAAAATCCATAAGACTAACAATACCAAGTGCAACAGGAACTCTCACTCATTGCTGGCAAGAATGCAAAATGGTACAGCCACTTTGGAAGACAGTTTGGCAGTTTCTTATAAAACGAAACATACTCTTACCATATGATTCAGCAATTGCACTCCTTGGTATTTAACCAAATGAGTTGAAAAATCATGTCAATAAAAAAAGTCCGTACATGAATGTTTATAGGAGCTTTATTCATAATCACCAAAACTTAAAAACAACCAAGATGTCCTTCACTGGGTAAATGAATAAATAAACTGTGGCACTTCCAGACAATGGACTATTTTTCAGCACTAAAAAGTGCTATTAAGCCATGAATAGACATGGAGGAAACTTAAATGCATAGTACTAAGTAAAAGAAGCCAATCTGAAAAGGCTACATACTGTATGACTCCAACTATATGACATTCTGGAAACGGCAAAAAGGTAAAAAGATGGGTTAGAGTGAAGGGAGGGATGAACAGGCAGAACACAGGGAATTTTTAGGCAGTGAAACTACTCTGTATGATACTATATTGATGGACATATGTCATTATACATTTGCCAAAACTCATAAAATGTACGACACCAAGAGTGAACCCTACTGTAATTTATAGACTTTGGGTGATGATGATGTGTCAATGTAGGTTTATTATTAAATGAACAGGATAAAATTCTGTTGTAACAAATGTACCACTCTGGTGAGGGCTGTCCATAGTTCAGGAGGTTAGCAAGGGGATATATGAGAATTCTTTGTACTTTCTTTTCAACTTCGCTGTAAACCTAAAATTACTTTAAAAAATAAAGTTAATTAATATTTAAAAGTCAAACATTCAAACATATTTGCCTATATTTACAAATCTAGCCTATTTTAATAAATTGAGGGAGGTGTCTAAATAGTTTTTTTTTTTAAATGTGACATACACATCTAAGGTAAAATATAGATACTCAGGATAAGGTATTCAAAACAGATACTTTTTCTTCCCCAAGTGGAAGCAGTCTAAAGAACAATATTACGTGGACCTCAAAGAAGCAGTCTTCTGTAGGTGAGTTTCAGCCAGTGCTTGAGATAGGAAAAAGGAAACAGCTTAAGGTTCTCCTTCTGGTGGTTAACGTACTTCTGCTTCTTCACTTCAGGGAGAATGCAAATTGAGCATCGGCTCAGAGTTAGATCCAGAGAGGGATAGACTGAGATGTGGTAGGGATAGAGGACCAGTCTGGGAGGTGAGCCATCTCAGTTCTTTCCCCTGCTCCAAAGGCTGATTCATAGCAGTGCATTTCTGGCTTAGTTCCATCATTACTTATTTTCATATATTAGTTTTCAATTTTCCAGTAGAAATGGCATTGTACCATAATAGAGATAGATTCACAGTTCTAGAAATGGAACAAATTTGATAGAAAAAAAGACTGTAGAATAAAGACAATCTTAAAGAATCATTTTTGTTCCTTTCTACTCTTTCTGTCCCTTAATGATTTTTTTTTAGTGTCTGCATTTTATGGAAAGCTCAACCTTTCTAAGACAGTCTCATTTCCAGAATGCATACAGATTTCTCAAGACTAGGCTTCAAACTCAACTTTGTCTTTGAGAACCCCTTTGTGGGAGGTCGGAAATAAAGCTGGACATTATTGGTCAAGAACTCAGCTGAATTTGTGGCCTTATCTTTTCCCTATTAGTGTGAGAAAGTCTTCCATGCAATTTAGTGCAAGTAAACTGGGTGTACCAAAGGCGCAGTACCACAGTCTCTGCTGATGGAGCCAGGAAAGGGCTAAAAAAACACTTCCTTATAGCATTCAAATCTCCTTGAAATGACATAACACATGGAGCATTAGATACTACATAAACACCCTTTTATGAAAGGCTGTCAGGGACATTTAATTTTTTATTTAATTCCTTGCTTCATGTCTTATAACAAGGAAGACTGATGCTGAGGAAGAGAGAGGAGAAAGGATTTGTGCCATAATGTGTAGCTACAGTGTGTGTTGCTTCAAGAAGTCATTAACTACATGATTTGCATGAAGCTGTGGTTGTTAAGAAGACCTATAAGGGATTTTTTGTGAGAAAGACTTAGAGTGCAAGAGATCCCTTCAATGCCACCAAGTGAATCAAGTATGACTAGGTCTGCTCGGTTCAGGTTCAATTAAACAAATAATTTTCCTTTGCTTTACCAAAAGCATTAGATAAGTAAAATTCATTCCTATGATCTTCATTTATTTTATAAATAATGTGTCAGGAATGGAGCTTTGCAAATATTAACTCATTTAACCCTTGCAACAACCCCATGAAGGATTAATGATAGTTGTTTAGTGAATCAATAGGTTATTACAAATTTTTTATTTTGTTTTTGAGCCATAATTAGGGGATAGAAATTTCAGGTTAGTAATAAATTTGTAAAATTAATAGGTACTCTAATTTGTACAGTATTTACAAAAATTCTACCATTGCACTTGATTTTTGACTTGTCACCAAATCAGAGATTTGACATATTAACATATATTTCTTAAATTTCCTCTAAAAGTAGGCAGAATTCGTATGCCTAACTGTAGCTTCCTAGACATACTGTTTCCTGAATGGTTGCACTCACACAAAATAAGAACATTTTTCAAATGATAGTAAAATAAAGACCTTTAATTATTTAATCTTCAACCAAATAATATTTACAAACATTTATCTTTACAATACAGTTAAGACAGACTCAAATCCCATTACTGAAGTTATTTTGGTCATGTAGCCAAGATTTTCATCTTCCTCTTGCCACAGAGATGACCTTAACAGAAAACGCCAGCCATAGGAAGATGAAAACATAAGAACCGTCATCCTGTTGATTGCTTTTCAGGGGTCAGCTTGGACCACGCCATCTGCTCACTCACCGAGTCTACGATGCCACATGTTGCAGATGGCACATTTTACAGGTTGTTCCCAGCAATGAATAACATTACAGAGAACACCCCAGATGAATCTGAGCAGCAGCCTGAACGCTCCTGTAATTTGAATTTCATTATCTCAGAGCTTAACATTCTCATCGTGGAAGAGCACGCTGCTCTGTTTTGGGCTCCCTATCGATGTGCTTCTCCTTGGAAATTTTCCTTCCTCTTGGCAGCACACTCAACAAGTAAACAACTCCGCGGTACTTATGTACAGTGACACAACATTTCAAGCTAAAGGCCACCTACACGGTAGAGCATATTCATGCCCCATAAAGTGGCTAGCAAAATCTTCAACCTACTCATGCCCACGGGTCTCACTAATTTGTATCAACTTCCATCCCAATGCTCAAGGACATTTGTGGCAGCACCATGATGAGGTGAAACTTTATTTCTCTGTCCCTGAGAGGTACTGGTTAGCTTGGAATAAAGCCCAAATTGCCTAATTTAATATTTAGCTGATTCCTTGCCAAATGTGGGGCTCAATAATAATTCAAATGCTGAAACTTCACTTGATTTTAAAAATACCACCGAAAGGAAAAATTTAGTCTGGGTGCCAAAAATATGTTCTGCTGTTTCTCACATGGTAAAATTCTGTCCCTGTCAGCAGACCTGGGTAGACATAGTCTACCTTTCTTTCTTTTTATTTTTTCCAGAGAGATGTCTAGGGAGACAGCAGATGACCAATATAACTTTTATATTATAGATCTGCATTTTATGCTTATGGAACCTCATTACTTCTGTGGGCATCTTTAAGCAAACTGCAAAATCACGCCCTCCCTCATTCCATTGTATAACCCACCACCATCACGTTCTGTATTTATTGAGCTCGCGCCTTGAACTCTATTAGGTACTGGGACGCAAGAGCTGAATAAGGCTGTCTCTGCTCTCAAAAATGTGCAATCTCGCAAAAGTCTCATGCATTTAAACATTCTTCTCCTTCCCTATTGGCCAGAAAGTAAAAGGAAACTGACTGAAAAACGAAAAGTCAAATATCAAAATATTAGCCTAGTGAGGGCTGTGAGTGCTGAAGGAACCCAACTTTTTGCTCAACAAAAAAGACCACCGTGCTCTCCTTCTTCACCTTTACCCATACCCCACCCTGAGAGAGTCATATCCTAATGCCTCAGACCTATCAGTGTGTTACCTTATATGGCAAAAGGGACTTTGCAGATGTGATTAAATGATGAATTTGGAGATGAGGCAATTACCTGGAATTACCTGGTTGGGTCCAATGTAATCACAAAGGTCCTTATGAGAGGGAGGCAGAAGGGTCAGCATCAGAGGGAGAAGGACAGGAGCAGAGATGCTAGTTTTCTGGTTGTGAACCTAGAGGAGGGGACCACACGCCAGGGAATGCAAGTAGCCTCTAACTAATTGGCAGAGGCAGGAACACAGATTCTCCCCTGGAGCCTCCAGAATGAATGCAACCCTGCTGACATGTGTTCAACTTCTGACTTCCAGAGCTGTCAGATAATAAATCTGTGTTGCCTTAAGCCACTGAGTTTGTGATCATTTGTTACAGCAACAATAGGAAACTAATACAGACACTTTGTCGAACCAGAAAGCAGAGCTGGTGCCCAACATAGGGACAGATGGCGCTGGATCTTGCAATGCTGAGTTTTTCAGCACTGGCCTATTTTAATTTGGCTATTTCTTTGAACTTCCCTCCCACCACCCTCCTTTGAAATCTCACCACTCTGGCCATATTGGCCTCCAAGCTGTTCCTGAAATGGGTGAAGCATGTTCCATCACAGAACCTTTGCATTTTGTTCCCTTCCCCCAATACCCACACAGCTTTCTCCATCACTTTGTTCCTGTATCTGCAACTCCTCGGAGAGGTCTTCCTTGACCACCTACAATAGCAGCCTTGCCATGCCCCTTACATCTTGCATTATTTTGCTTCACAATGCTTACCAGATATATTTGTTTATAATCAATCTCTCCTGATAGAATATAGGCTCTGTGTTGTGCTCACTACTGTAGTCCCAGAGCCTAGACACGGGTGCTCAAGGCAAAATTTGTGAATACATGAAAATACTACAGAGAGTATTGGTTGCTACTGCAAACAGTGTTAGGGTTATCTTTCTTTCTCTGGATCAAGAATAATAGGCCTAGGCCTTTTCTTGTCCTGAGGGTCTAAGCTTTGTATTCCTATGGAGTTCTGAGGAAAAGCAAGTGGCAATTTCCATTAGAAATATAAAGAAGGCTATCTTTCACTTTCTAGAGAGTTCTATTTCTGGTGAGGCAACAGAATGAATATGCACATTAAAATAATTTTTGAAATATTTTGAAAATTTGTGATTATTTTGAAAATTTTGAAATACTATTGAAATTATTATTCCTGTGTTGAAATCTAAGTTCAATTTCACTCCTAGTTTTCTATCTCTATATGTATATGTTCATATACTTTCTCTTTATATATATAATTTTATACATTCTATACTGGTCAAATATATATCTATATAATTCTGCAAATTCTAAAACAGCCAAATACATACACATATGTATATTTGGCTAGTGTAGAATTTATGAAACCTTAGCCCACAGGCAAAATCTATAAAAACATCTCAAAATGCTATGAAAAATGGGTAAACAAATCCACAGATATGGCTTAAATTGAGGAATTTCCCATAAATAATTTTGGTTTTTAAACAAACATGTCATTAGTTTACAAAGCAAAATGAATATTGTCTGCCTAAAATCAGTCCTCTTGTGAGGTGCTTCACTTATTCTAAGAAGGCTATAATTTCACAGAATATTTTAAAATTTCATTTAATTTGGAATTGCCATCAAAGATGATAGAAAGAAGATGTAAAAATGGCCAGAGAGCACATTAAATGAAGCTCAACATCATTAGTCATCAGGGAAATGCAAATCAAAACCACAATGAGATACTATTTCACACCCACTAGGCTGGCTGTTATTAAGAAACTGGAAAATAATACGTTTTGGTGAGGATGTGGATAAAATGGAATGCCTATATATTGCTGGTCAGAATACAAAATGATGCAGCTGTTATGGAAAACAGTTTGGTGGTTCCTCAGAAAGTTAAACATAGTAAGGCCAGAGGACCTAGTAATTCCACTCCTAGGCATATAACCCAAAGGATTGAAAACCATACTGAAACAAATATATGTACACAAATGTCCATAGTAGCACTATTCACAACAGCTAAATGGTGAAAAGAAACCCAAATGCCCATTAGCAAATGGGTGGAGAAACAAATGTGGTATTGCCATACAATGGAATATTATAAAGCCATACACAGGAATGAAGTACTGACGCATGTTGTGACATGGATGAATCTTGAAAATACAATGTTAAATTTAAAAAGTCAGACACCAAAGGTCACATATTGTATGATTCCATTTATATGAAATTTCCAGAATAAAATCCATAGAGACAGAAAGTGGTTTACAAAGGCCTGGGAGAAGGTGAAACAGACATGACTGCATAATGGGTACTAGATTTTCTTGGGAGTGATGAAAATGTTTTGGAACCTGATGGAGGCAATGGTCATATGACACTGTGAATGTACTAAATGCCATTGAATTGGACACTTCAAAATGGTTAATTTTATGTTATGTGAATTTCATCTCAATTAAAAAAAAGATGGAGACTTTCTTGAATTCTCGAAGGCTTCTTAACATAGTAGCAGAGTATATTGCCCATGATTGAGAGCTCAATAAATATTTATGAAATTAAATGGTAGAAAATATTTGTGTCCTGCAAGTAAATTTGTTTTTTGGAATTAGTCAAGATAATTCTGGGCCAAATCAGTCGAATAAGGTAGGTTATCAAACTGAGTAATGCCATCTTAGTGTTGAAAATAATATTGTGTAACTACAAAGCAAGAGACTGCCATTGGAAACTCACATATCTCTCTGCCTAGCAAACTTGAACCCAGTCTTCAAACACTGTAGCCCAAATATTACCTCGCTTGGAGCCTTCCCCACCTAACCAAGCAGAGCTTCCCTCCTGGACCTGTCACCTTGTTTTGTTCATAGATATCTAAGCACTTCCAGTTCTATATCTCATCTGTCTCCCCACGAGTGTTGGTGTCTCAAAGGCAAGAAAAGACTGTAATATGTTGACAGACCCTTAGCAAGAACCATCATGTTGGCAAATAAACACTTCACAGATGTCTGTCGGATGACAGAATGAATGAACCAATAAACAACCTAAATAAAGTTTTAGTCTGTCTTGTAAAGTAGCTCGAAAAACAATTCTAAAAGAGATTTCAAACTTGTTCTTAGTAATATGAAGATTCTGAAATGAGATGTATATCTGTTTGGTAGGATTCTTGAAACAAACTCTCCTGACTGTTTAAATTCTAACGTCTTCGCTAAAATCCATCTCTGTCTTTCTTTAACTGGCACACCTCATATAATGGCCCTGGGATGATGGGTTTCCATAGCAGTCAGGCAGAAGTTCTTAAGACCAAAGTTTTTCAGAAGTAAACGTGTGTTAACTTGTTCTGTATAAGGATAAGCAACAGGTCTTTGTCATTAAAGAAGACATGATTTAATATTTGTGTAATCAAGCTGCCACCTTAATAGTGCCAGGCCTTTCCTTATCTCATGGGAACTCTCTGATAACAATGCAGTTTTGTGCTACATTTCAAACAAATCTGGGTCACTGTAGGTTTGGCAGGAGTTTAGGAACTGTCATGTAATTATGTGCCTTGGTTCTGTTGTTACACAAAACAAGGTGAGATTCTTAGCATTTTTCTTTGACCTTGGGCCACTACCTAAAACTTGAAACAGCATGAAACTTACAGCATTCAAGCAAGTCGAAATAAGAATAGTGTTCACCTGAAACTACACCAAACTGATAAAAGAAGACTTTACAAAGCTATGCCTACAAACATCCCAGGTTTTGCAACCCAGTCCCATTAGACGGCCAACCACTGGAAAGAAACTCACATCACCTGAAAGATCGACAAAAATTGCCTCGGTGTGACCACTCTGCTTTACTTTTCTTTATGCTTCTCATCACTTCCTTAAATTCTAGCATGTGTTTACTTGTTTCTCTGGTTATTGTCTGTTTGTCCCAACAGAATGTAACCCTCCTGGGAGCAGGGATTCATGTGTCTTATGCCATATTCAGTGCACCTGGAAGGGTGTACGACCCAGTAGGTACTCAATTTACATTTGCTAAATATGTCTTTCAACTAAATTATAAAATTGTCATAAGCAAAGGAAATAAGAAAGAGGTATTATCCTTAACAACTCACTAGTGAAATTACATCTATTGGAGACACACTGCCCAAGGTGAAATTGAAACCCACGTGTAGCAGACTTAATTGATAAGTTATCAAATATTATTTGAATAAACTGTTCAGGTAGCGATATGGTTTAAATTCTGAGTCACCAAGTAAAATTTTGATGTATCTCACAATAAACATATATGATCCAGTTCTATTGTACATATGAGGGGGGTTCCCCCAAAAACAGGAATTTATTTTTTTAAAATTATGTATTTATTTCTTACATGGTTTAAACTTCAGTCACTTTCAAAGTACTCTCCATTTGACACAATATACCTATCCAGATACTTTTTCCACTGCTTAGAACAGTTTTTGAACTCAGTAATTTTTATGTCTTTAGTGCTTCTGCTGTTTTTTATTTCATCTCTTCCACATTATCAAAATCTTTCCCTTTGAGGACTTTCTTTTATCAGGGGAAACAACAAAAAAAAGTCGCTTAGGGCAAGATCAGGTATATAGGGTGAGTGGGGCATGGGGGTTATGCTGGTTTAGGCCACACTCAGCATGGTGTGCACAGGCTGTTTGTGTAAATCACCCATTATAAAATGGGCAAATGTGTTGAAAGAATCTCCAAAGAAAATTCACTGAAGCCAAATGCAGCCTCTCACAACACTAGCTGGTGGTACTCTGATGCCGATGGGCTCCTAGAACACTTACCTAGGTGGGGAAGCCTGTATTGCAAGGGGCCTGCCCTCTAAAAGATAATTCCGGGGTTTTTCTGGAGGGGTCTCCTCTCATATATGTGACCATATTTTTAACATGAGACATGTATTCAGCAAGTATTCTTAACAGATGAGGGTAACAGTACTTACTAGGCTTATTCCTACCTTGTTCCTTGACTCCTAGTTCATACCTATATTTTCCCTGCTCTTGACTGTGGTCTCCATCTCTGATTTCTGCTACAGCACTCAATTTGTGGGCATAATGACAAACGCAGCTTCACCTCCCTGACCAAGGCTTTACACGTTCACTCTCTGACTTACCAGCTTAGTCGCTCTAGTAATCACCTTATCTGAGGCACGACACCCCTAGGGTCCTACCTTCAGGCCTAGAACTCCTCAAGGGCAACTTAAACCTGTGTTTTCACCCAGACAGACACAGGGTGGAACTTACCCATCTGATCAAAGCCACACAGGAAAATAAACTGCTTCCCACAACATTAAAGAAGATTGGCATTATACTGCCAAATCGCTTATTTTACCCATAAGCCTCAAGTCTACCCTCAACTTAGGAAGGCAGAAGAATATCTGGTTAAAATGTTTGCTATAGCTTGGATTGTTGTCTCCTTCAAATCTCATGTTGAAATGTGAACCCCGGTGTTAGGGGTGGGGCTTAGTGAAGAGATGCTGGATCATGAGGGCGGATCCCTCAGGCATGGCTTGGTGCCATTCTGGGAATAAGCAAGCTCTCACCCTGTTAGTTCATGTTTGAACTGATTGTTTAAAAGACCCTGGCACCTCCTCTCCCTCTCTTGCTTCCTCTCTCACCAGATGACATGCCTGCTCCCTCTCCACCTTCTTCCATGATTGCAAGCTTCTTGGGACCTCATGAAAATCCCAGATGCCGGCACCATGCAGAACTGTGAGCCAAAATAAGCCTCTTTTCTTTACCAATTACTCAGCCTCAGATATTTCTTTATAGCCAAGACAAAACAGATTCATACAATGTTCATGTGTGGTAACGGCACACGTGAACACTAGTTAATCACTATGACTGAGTCTTGATCATAAGAATTAACAAGATTTCACAGCTAGTTCTGATAAACAAAGGAACAAGTTCATTAATAGCTTACATTTGGCAGAGTGGGTGGGAGGCAGGGCCTTGAAACCACTCATTCCAAATTGCTCTGGGGTGAAACCCATGTCATTAACATCTTATTATGAGAGGGCTCTGAGGTGCATCCTGGTTACTATGCATCATACAGGATAAGCCAGTATAATATTGCCACTTTCCAGCTAACTGATTAAAAGGTAATTGATTGGCTTTTAAAAATATTTCTAGATTAGTACGTGATTAGTGTAAAAGCAAAACCAAAAATTAAAAAGCATAAAGTAAAATATAAAAATTCTTCTTTCACTCCTCGGATCTTGAGAACAGCTAGTAGTTTGGGATATACTTTTTCCAGCCATTGCTCTACGGACACACAAAATGTTGTGATAAACATAAAACCAACTTTATATGCCATTCTCACATTAATTGATATGCAACAATAGTTCAGAATTATTTATTTCTCTTTCAGGTGTTACAACCAAGGTTTTTTTTCACCCTTGATATATTGAGAGCAAGAGATAAATTAAGCATTCTAACACATTTTAGGTATTTGGAAAATCATTTGTCTTTCTAGGGAAGGTAATTTAAAATGTTCAAAGGAAATGGACAACAGTGTCACTAGACTGAGGCTTCTTCAGGTGAAGGCTGGTCTTTCTACTCCTCAACTTACGGCCAAGTTTCACAGGTCTCTGATATGATCAAATCTCCCTTGAGAATTTTTTTTTTTTTTTTTTGGAGTATGGTATGTCTGTCTTCATGAGATAGCAAATTTAATACAATTGTTACTGTAATTATTACATTTTCTATATTCTCCTAAAAGGAATCTCTACAAAAAACATATTTTTAAATTCTAAATTTGGGCCAGGTGTGGTGGCTCATATGTGTAATCCCAGTGACTCGGGAGGCTGAGACAGGAGGACTGCTTGAGGCCAGGAGTTCTGATCCAGCTTGGGCAACATGGTGAAATCCAGTCTCAATAAGAAAAATAAAAAAATTAGCTGAGTGTGATTGTGTGAGCCTGTAGTTTCAGCTACTTGGGGAGCTGAAGCAGAAGGATCCCTTGAGCCCAGGAGTTTGAGGCTGTAGTGAGCTATGATTGTGCCACTGCACTCTACCCTGGGGACAGTGAGATACTGTCTTTAAAAAAAAAACAAAAAAGCTAATGTCAAACAGAAAAAAAAATCAAGATTCTCAAGAACTATATCTGGATTGGTAAGAATTTTACCAATATTGTTAAGCTGCATTTTGCATCTTTTAATTCTACTGTATTTGTCTCAAATTATCCTTTTCTCCTAAATTTTTTTCTTTTTTTTTGGAGTTGGAGTCTCACTCTTGTTGCCCAGGTTGGAGTTCAGTGGCACGATCACAGCCACCGCAGCCTAGACTTGCTGGGCTCGCAATCCTTCCACCACTGCCTTCCAAGTAGCTGGAACTACAGATGCAAGCCACCATGCTTGGCTAGTTTTTGTGATTATTGTAGAGACAAGGTCTCACCAAGTTGTCCAGGCTGGTCTCGATCCCCTGGGCTCAGGCAATCCTCTCGCCTCAGCCTCCCAAAGTGCTGGAATTACAGGCTGAGCCACCACGTCTGGCCAAGTATTTTTTTTTTTAAATCTATGCAATTATATGGAGTAGATACACCACTATATTTATATAGAACAAAAATTCTGCAGCTTGGTGACAGTGACACAAGCAGTGAGTAAGTCTTAACCACCTACTGTATAGTACACACTGTGCTAGAACTTAAGGAAACCAACGAGAAGGCAGCTTTGCCCTTAAGCAGTTCCCTGGCTAGTGGGGAGACTGGATGTTGGGGAGAAGGGCACAGAGCAAAGCACAGCAGCAAGAACACACAGGATATGGAAAGAGATTAAGAGTCTGGGGTGCCAGGGCCCAAGACCGTGTGACTAGAGGCAGCATCAGTGTTAGTGGCACAGAGGCCTTTCATGGGGCTTTGGCTTGAGTTTTATCCTGAGGGCATGGGCAGGATCTCTGAAGAGTTCTAACAAGGATGACAGGGCAATGTTAAAAGATGTTACCTAGCTGTCCATCTCCATTATGTCAAGAACCAGGAAGTCAACCTAACTGCAGCTTAGTCCAAATAAATGTAAAAAACCCACCCACTCCAGCCCATACATGTGAGTCACAGAAAACTACTCAAGCCCTCAGTGTGGTCTGTGTACTGTGATTCTGGACTAAAGGATAGCCATCTTGCCACTGCACTTCAGCCTGGGCGACAGAGTGAGATCCCTACTCAAAAAAAACCCCCCCCCAAATTATATTTTGCGTGAGAATCATTCTTAAATTGCAACTGTTTCCTATATGTAATCACATTTATCTATGTTCTCAAATTGAACATCCTTGCAAC
>CAUYQG010210861.1:0-38161 GCA_963574415.1 Tarsius wallacei | reverse complement strand
CAGCCTCAACCTGCTGGGCTCCGGCGATCCTTCCGCCTCAGCCTTCCAAGTAGCTGGAAATACAGGCGCACGCTACCACGCCCGGCTAATTTTTGATTTATTGTAGAGATGAGGTCTCGCCAAGTTGCCCAGGCGGGTCTCGAACCCGTGGGCTCAGGCAATCCACTCACCTCAGCCTCCCAAGGCGTGGGATTACAGGCTGAGCCAACGAGCCCGGTTTACGGGAAGCTGTTTTAGAGAGGGCGGGCCTGGAGCGCCTCCGTAGGAAAATAGCATTTGGTTAGAGGCCTGAAAGAGGTAAGGGAGAGGACACTGTGGACACCTGAGGGGGAAGCTCCACAAAGCAGAAGGGCCCACGAGACTGGCGCGTGGTGAGTTCAAGGGATGACAACAAGGGCAGGGTGGCCAGGCCCCACGGAGGAGACAGACAGTAGGGGTGAGGTCAGAGATGGAGAGGACCAGATTGCTCAGGCCAGGTAGGCCAGGGACTTCACTCTTGCTGGAACACTCTGAGCAAACGGGCCGACATGTTTTAACAAATGAAATCTAGCTGTTCTGTGGCAAATAAGCCAGGGAGAGGGGGTGGCAGGACTGAATGAAAGCAGGGAGCCTCGTCAGGAGGCTATTGCCATAAACCAGGTGAGAGGAGGGTGGTGAGGCCCGGGAGAGCAGTGAATGGCGAGAGGCAGACAGACCTGGGCTATTTTGTGTGTGCGTGTATGTTTATTTTTGTTTTGTTTTTGTCTTTTTGAGTTAGGGTCTCACTCTGTCACCCACGCTGGAGTGCAATGGCAAGATCACAGCTCACCACAGCCTCAACCTCCTGGGCTCAGGCGAGCCTCCCTTTTCAGCCTCCCGAGTAGCTGGGACTACAGGTTCTCACCACCACGCCTGGTTAAGTTTTTGACTTATTGTGGAAATGAGGTCTCGCTAGGTTGCT
Organism: Tarsius wallacei; assembly: GCA_963574415.1. Lineage (NCBI taxonomy): Eukaryota > Metazoa > Chordata > Mammalia > Primates > Tarsiidae > Tarsius > Tarsius wallacei. The sequence continues at coordinate 37,221 of CAUYQG010210861.1, read as the reverse complement.
GAGGCTGGTCTTGAACTCCTGGGCTCAAGCAATCCTCTCACCTTGACCTCTCAGAGTGCTGGGATTACAGGCGTGAGCCACCATGCCCGGCTCTCTTCCTTTTAAGAGGACTTCCTTAAAGGTAACCCCTTACTAAAACTGGGGTTCTGTTACTGGAGAAAAAGGGAAGGATGAATGTCAAGGTCGGCTGCCAGCTATCTCTTTCCTGGAATTAAGTTTTGGATAAATGAGTTCTGGTCTTTGGCACTATCTAGCGCTGTAACCTTGAGCTAAGATTATACATCACTAAATTTCGACTTCAGCTGCAGAATCAAAGAATTGGACTGACTGATTTTTAAGTTCCCTTCTAACTGGAGCACTGCATGAGTGTTTGAATTTGTCATGCAGTAAGGTAAGTATGGGTTTCATAAAAGAGCTACAAATTTGATCGCACTACTGCACTCCAACCTAGGCAACAGAGTGAGACCCTGCCTCTCCACATTTTTCTTAAGCCTTTGAAGAAAGGATTAGACAAGAAGATGTCTATTAAATGCCTTAAAACTGATTTTTGTAATTGAAAGATTCATTTCAAACTTGTTCATAAATACAATTTCATTCTTCTATTTTTCTTATTTTTGGAGACAGGGTCTTGCTCTGTTGCCCAGGCGGGAACGCGGTGTGCAATCATAGCTCACTGCCGCCTCGACTTCCTGGGCTGTCCTTCTGTTTTTCAAAATGCTTTCTGCCTTTAGATACAGATGACTTTAATATGTGCCTGAAAAGAAGCATATGAATTGAATAATACTAGTGTGTACTGGATGAACCCACTGTTTACTTTATAAGAAACACTTTTATTTTTTGAGTTGGAGTCGCACTCTGTGCCCAGGCTGGAGTGCAGTGGCACCATCACGGCTCACCACAGCCTTGGCTTCCTGGGCTCAGATGATCCTTCCACCTCAGCCTCCTGAGTAGCTGGGGCTACAGGCACATGTCACCACACCTGGCTAATTTCTTGATTTTCTTGGTAGAGATGACTTTTTTTTTTTTTTTGAGAAAGCAGGATTTATTGAGAGGACAGAAAAGCTCCCATAGTGGGAGGGACCCGAAGGGGTTGCCCCAGAGATGATTTTTTGTTTGCTATGTTGCCCAGACTGGTCTTGAACTCCTAGCCTCAAGCAATTCTCCTGCCTTGGTCTCCCATGGTTCCGGGATTATAGGCGTGAGGCACTGTGCAACCTATAAGAAACATTTTTAACAAAAATGCACATAATTGGCTATCCCATTCCTCAATTCACATATGCATTTGTTTCAGCCTCATTTACCAACTTTTTGATCGGTTGAATCAATTTAGTACATGCATTCAAATCCACAAATTACCAAACATCTCACGTATAAAATGCCTGCCTTCAAGAGGTCTACAGTTTCTTAGAGGGAATACAGTAAGTGCACAAGTAGGTGTATATCATGGCGGAGAGTACGTGCTCGGAGAGGGCGATGACCATAGAGTTCACAGGATGGAGTTAAGACAGGGGCTTGGTGCGTCTGGGTGTCTGGTTGGGACGGGAAGCACCCTGCGGAGAAGAGCCATTTGGAGATCTGGGCAGGCAGGGGTGGGAGTGATCGGCCAGGAAGGCATTCTAGGCGAAAGGAGAGGAAGGGGCCGGTGAAGAGAATGGCTCGGGTCAGCTGGAGAGAGGGCATGGCGGCACAATGGAGGGATGATGGTGTTTATGGCCACGTAGACCTAGGGCTGAGGGCAGGAACCTGCCGCCTGCTAGCTTGAAGGCTTGGGTATGTCACCTACCCTCTGGGTCTCATTCGCCACATCTGTGGTGGGAGGAAATTCTGCCCTCCTCACAGGATTGTCATCTGTATTGAATGTACTAACAGAGCGTCATCTGCAGCGATGGACAGAAAAGCCCCCCCCCGCAGGGTGTGGGACTGTCTTATAAATGACAGGCCCTTCTCACATAACTATAACCCTTGTCCCTTAGGGTTCCTCGAGCCATCAAATCTCACTGTCCTCCTTAACAGCAGTGGATGTGCACGTTGTATTAAGTCGGCTTCTGTTTTCCCACAAACACAGCGAAGTGCTGAAAACCAATGACAGTTTCTATAGAAAAGCCACTGTGTGGTGATGAGCGTTAGGAAGGGGTGTGATTTAGTGGTAATTGTGACATTGTCTTTGCTTCTGGAAACCACCATTAAGAATGAAGAATGCCTTGGGCCACCCAGGGAAGGTTCCAAATGCTAAAACTGCTATTTTCCCAAACACCCTGCCTCTTGCCTTCCCCACACCCTGTGGGTGGACGTGGGGCGTTCCAGCCACTCCTCCCGGCTCCACAGTCCAGGCTCCTTGGCGTCTCTTTGGGACCTCTGACTGTCTTCCCACATCCACTCTTTCTTCTTTCTCAGTCCATTGCCCACATGATGCCGGAATGCTGTTTTCAGAACAGATCTGAACCCCCTCCACTCCCATCTCCCCACTCTGTGGCTCCAGGCACACCGGCCTTCTTTTGCTACCTGGAAGAGATTTTTGTTCCTCTAGTTTCAGGGTTTCTGCGCATGTTCCTCTAGTAGCTGGAAAGCTTTCAACCCTACAACTAGTGACTTCTCATAGATTCTAGTTTCATCATCACCTTCACAGGAAAGCCTCTCTGACCCTTTAGGTAGGGTCAGAACTCCAAGCCCCCTCCCCACTTCCCCTCACATAATATGGAGCATTTCTCCCTCAGGGTCTTGTCGTTGTTGGTGATTATGCATTCATTTGTGGGAACTCTCAAATACCCTGCGTTCACCACCATTCGGAAGCTCTGTGCATCTGGGCTTCTTAGACAGTGCCTAGTACATGTCAGACATGTCAGGTCCTCAACTAGCAGTGGATGAGAACAGAGACTGCTGGGATACCAACCTGGGTGCTTCGCTCTTGGTCTTTGTTTTTTGGCCTCTCTGAGTGAGGCTCTGGAGGGCATGCGCCTCCTTCAATAAGTCCTTCTTCCACTTCATTAACGCGTGCATTTATTCAACCATCATCTGTTGTGTGTGTGAGGGCACCAGGCGTACTCTTGGTCCTAGGGCTTCAGTGGAGAATAAACACTACCTGTTTGAAGGGCTCCAGGATACTCAGAAGGCTGTAAGCCAGGAGAGCAACATGAGTGGATGAGTGACTTAGGAGGACCACGCTGGCTGCAGGGAGGATGCGGGGGAGGCTCCAGGCAGGAGGCGGGGACCAGCTGGACCCAGTGATTCAGGCTGGAGATGATGAGGCCTTCCTGGGTGGCTGCTGTGGAGGTGGAGAGCAGAGGCAGGCACCGCAGGAGCTTAGGAGGTGGGAATCACAGCCGTGTGTCTGAAAGGGCGGACAGGGGAAAGGAGCCTAGGATGACGTCTGGGATCCTGGCTTAGTGAGACCATCATCCAGGTAAGAAAAAACAGAATGAGGAGAAGCAGGAAATGAGTTTGGTAGGGCTTGGCTTCACCCAAGCCATTTAATTTTCCATTTCTAGAACAATTCTGATGAACTTAAAATTTTCTTCAGAGGAGACTTTACTTCTAAGAATAATAGATTTTACTCTTTTGTTTGTGATTGTGTACGTTGTATATCCTTTTGCCAGTACCACACCTGTCTTGATTACTGTAGCTTTTTGGTGAGTTTTAAAATCAACTAGCAAGTTCTCCAACTTTGTTATTTTTCAAAAAAATGTTTTGGCTATCCCAAACTTTAAAATAATAATAATAATAATAATAATAATAATAATAATCCTTCTAGGAAACTGTAGGTTAAATAAGTAAAGAAGTATTAATACAGTTTACCTATATTACTATAGAACTAATATAGTTCTAGAATAAAAATGCAAAAAATTAGAGTAAGACTTCACTCTGAAATTTAATATTTTTAAATTAAATATGCATAAATGGAGATAAAACTTATGTTTAGTATGTGAGAGAAATAATTTTGTTATTTGCAGATTATTTCCTATAACTTCTTGTGCCATTATACAGTCTTAATACAGTGTGTTCATACTATTATTTTTATTTAAAGTCTTTTTTCTTCAGATATTAATTATATTACATGCAAATAGCTAATTAGTTTGTCTCTACAGTCTGGTAATGGATTTTTTAATGATGTATATTTACTATTTTGTATGTTATATGGTTAAGTGCAATAAAGTTTTTGGCTTATTTGTCGAAAAAAATTGTTTTGGCTATTTATTTTTTATTTTATTTTATTTATTTAAAATGTATTTACTAAATTTTATTTATTTTTTTCAGTAGCTTTAGGGGGTACAAATAGTTTTTGGCTGCATGGTTTCATTGTATAGTGGTGAAGAAGTCTGGGCTTCAAGTGTGCCTACCACCCCCACCTGTGCTCACGGTACACAGTACATCCTGAAATCTTAATAAACTCATGTATTAATTCCAAGAGGGGGTTTTTTTGGGTACATTCCATGGGATTTTCTACATAGACAATCGTGACACCTGCCAGTAGCTTTATTTCTTCCTTTTCAACCTGTATGCCTTTTACTCTTTTTTCTTCCCTTACTACACTCGCTAGGACTTCCAGTATGCTGTCAAATAGGAATAGTGAGAGAAGGAATCCTTGCGTTGGTCCTGATCTTAGGTAGAAGCACTCCGCCTTTATACTTAAAAAAATTTTTTTTAAATTTTCAGGATGTGGGGTATAATTCAGGGTTAGGTGGACAAATGTTCATTATGCAGGTACCCCTGTTTATGAGATGTTCCCCTCCTCCCCTGGCAGTTTCCTACTACTGCCAATCCCTTTTTTATAGTATTATGATCATTGTTAAAGGTCCACTTATGAGTGAGAACATGTGATACTCAGTGATAGGTCACTGAGCAGTATAGACTCAGTCCATCCAAGTTGCTGCAAAGTTCATAATTTTGTCCTTCTTTATGGCTGCATAATATTCCATTCGTGTGTATGTACCACATTTTTTTAATCCAATCCTCTTTTGATGGGCAGCACAGTTGGTTCCATGTTTTTGCTATTGTGGATAATGCTGTAATAAACGTGTGTGCAGGTATCATTTTCATAGAGTGATTTGAGTTCCTCTGGGTATGTTCCCGGTAGGGGGCTTATGGGGTTGTTTGGAAGGTCAATTTTCAGATCTTTTAGGAATCGCCATGCTGTTTCTCACAGAGGCTGTACTGGTTTACATTCCTACCAACAGTGTAGAAGTGTTCCCTTTTCCTCGCATCCTCTCTAGTATCTGCTGTTTTTGAGTTATTGATGATGGTCATCTTGACTGGAGTTAAGTGGTATCTCAGTGTGGTTTTGATTTGCATTTCTTTGATGACTAGTGAGGCTGAGCATTTTCTCATGTATCTGTTGTCTGCTCATATATCTTCTTTTGAGAAGTGTCTTTTCATATATTTTGCCCACTTTGTAATGGGGCGGTTTGTTTTTTTCTTTTTGGTACATTTGAGTTCCTTGTAAATCCTAGATGTCAGGCCTTTGTCAGATATACAGTTGGAAAATATTTTTTCCCAGTCTGTAGACTGTCTGTCTGCTCTCTTGATAGTTTCTTTGGCTTTGCAGAAGCTTGTTGGTTTGATGAGGTCCCACTTGTCTATCTTATCTCTTATGGCATGGGTACTTGGGGTTTTGATCAGGAACTGGTTGCCAGTTTCAATTTCCATGAGGGTGTCCCCTACATTTTCTAAGGTTCTTATAGTTTGAGGTTTTACATTTAGGTCTTTGATCCACTTAGAGTTGATTTTTGTGTATGGTGATAGGTAGGGGACTTGTTTAAATCTTCTGCATGTGGTCAGTCAGTTTTCCCAGCGCCATTTACTGAATAGATTCTCCTCTCCCCAGTGGTTGATGGTGGAGACTTTGTCAAAGATAAATTGGTTGAGAAATTGAGGTTCTGCTTCTGGAATCTCTATCCTGTTCCATTGGTGTATATGCCTGTTCTTGTACCAATGCCAGCCTGTTTTGATTACTGTTGCTTTATATTAAAGTTTAAAGTCTGAGAGTGTGATACCTCCCACCTTTTTTTTTTTTTTTTTTTTGCTGAGGATTGTTTTTGCTATTCGTGGTCTTTTATGTTTCCATATGAATTCCTGTATTGTCGTTTCCAGGTCTACTCCATCTTTATACTAAGGGCAGTGGTATGTGTGTGAAGTTAGTACAGGTTTTGCTGGGGTTTTTGTTTTTTTATTAGATACCCTTTATCCAGTAAAGAAGGCCACTTATATTCCCAGTTTAAATTGGCTCTTATTTTCTAATCATGCATGAGTTTTTACCCAAATATCCTTGATGGACTTTTTTTTTTGAGTTGGAGGCTCACTCTTATCGCCCAAGCTGGAGTGCGGTGACTTGCTCATGACTACTGCAGCCTTGACCTGCTGGGCTCTGGAGATTCTTCTGCCTCAGCCTTCCAAGTAGCTGGAACTACAGGCGCCACCACCACGCCCGGCTGGTGTTTTTGTGTGTGTGTGATTTATTGTAGAGACGAGGTCTGACCAAGTTGCCTAGGCTGGTCTCAAACTCCCGGGCTCGGGCAATCCTCTCACCTCAGCCTTCTGAAGTGCTGAGATTATAGGCTGAGCCATGATGCCCATCTGATGGACTTTTTTTGAGTCGGAGTCTTACCCTGTCACCCTGGCTGGAGTGTAGTGGCACACTCACGGCCATGGCAGCCTTGACCTGCTGGGCTCAGGCAATCTTTCTACCTCAGCCTTCCAAGTAGCTGAAACTAGAGGTGTGCACCCCCATGCCTGGCTAATTTTTAAAATTTTATTGTAGAGACGAGGTCTTGCTAGGTTGCCCAGGCTGGTCTTGAACCCCAGGGTTCAGACAGTCCTCTTGCCTCTGCCTCTCAAAGTACTGGGATTACAGGCATGAGCCACTGCTCCTGGCCCCTTAATAGCCTTTTGAGACTGTGTTCCATATTGGGATTCTTCAGAGGTTTTTTTTTGTTGTTGTTGTTGTTGTTTGTTGTTAATAGAGACAAGGTCTCACTATGTTGCCCAAGCTAGTCGTGAACTCCAGGGCTTAAGTGGTCCTCCTGCCTTGGTCCCCAAAGTGCTGGGTTTACAGGCGTGAGTCACCATGCCCTGCCTTTTGTTTGTTTGTTTGTTTTTTGAGTTGGAGTCTCACCCTGTCGCCCAGGCTGGAGTGCAGTGGCACACTCACAGCCACCCCAGCGTCGACCTGCTGGGCTCCGGCGATCCTTCTGCTTCAGCCTTCCAAGTTGCTGGAACTGCAGGTGTGCCTGGCACGCCCGGCTAATTTTTGCTTTATTGTAGAGATGAGGTCTCACCAAGTTGCCTGGGCTGGTCTTGAACCTGCGGGCTCAGGCAATCCCTCGCCTCGGCCTCCCAAAGTGCTGAGCCACCGAGCCCATCCTTGTTTGGTTTTTAAAACAGCATCTTCAGGTTATAAGGTGAACACTAGAAATGGTGGAAGAGGTAACTTGAGTGTTTCATTAGTGATCATTATAATCTCTCATTTTCCACTTGATTTTAGTTTTTCCACCTTTGCATTGAGTCTCTGTGGAAGCCCTGGAGGGTCAGGCAATCCTATTGATCTTTATTTGGCAGGTATAGCATTCAGGATCTAGACTTGGTGACTTTCCTGTCCTTCAGCTTGACAGCACCAGAGCCATCACCATAGAAAAGCCATTTCGCAGGCCATCCCAGCCAATTCCCGCCCCCACCCCAAAGTGCAATAAAGGAAGGCTTTGGACTCAGGCAGACACTTTTATTGTCATTAAATTTTTTAAAATTATTGCAGTGAAGTTCATATAACATAAAATTAACCACTGAAACGTGAACAGTTTGGTCAGGTGTGGTGACTCATGCCTGTAATCCCATTACTTTGGGAGGCCAAGGCGGGGGGATTGCTTGAGCCCAGGAGTTCAAGACCAGCCTGGGCAACAGCGAGACCTTGTCTCTACCATAGAAATAAAAAAATTATTCAGGTGCAGTGGTGCACGCCTGTAGTACCAGCTACTCAGAAGGCTGAGGTGGAAGGATTGCCTGAGCCCAGGAAGTTGAAGCTGCAGTGAGTCGTGAACATGCCACTGCACTCCAGCCTGGGCGACAGAGCGAGAGTCTGACTTCAAACAAACAAACAAACAAGCAATGTGACCAATTTAGTGTATTTACAATGTTATGCAGCCAATACCTCTATCAAGTTTCAAACATTTTTTTCTTACTCCTAAAGGAAACCTGTATCCATTAAGTAGATGCTCCCTATTGACCCCTCCCCCTAGCCCACCAATCTGCTTTGGTCTCTATGGATTTCCTATTCTGGATATTTCTTATTTTATTTTATTTTTATTTTTTGAGTTGGAGTCTCACTCCATCGCCCAGGCTGGAGTGCAATATCACGCTTGTGGCCACCCACCCCAGCATCGACCTGCTGGGCTCAGGAGATCCTTCTGCCTCAGCCTTCCAAGTAGCTGGAACTACAGGTGCGTACTACCACACCTGGCTAATTTTTTAATTTATTGTAGAGACAAGGTCTCGCCAAGTTGCCCAGGCTGGTCTTGAACCCCCAGACTCAGGCAATCCTCTTGCCTCAGCCTTCCAAAGTGCTGGGATGACAGGCTGAACCACCCACCGAGCCTGGCCCTGGATATTTCACATAAATGGAACCATACATTATGTGACCTTTTGTGTATAGCTTATTTCACTTAGCGTTTTTTGAGGTTTATTCTCACTGTAGCAACTATCAGTGCTTCATTCCTTTTCATGGTTAAATAATACTCCACTGTATGTTTATACCACAATTTATTTATCTTTCATCTACTGATGAACATTTGAGTTGTTTCTTCTTTTCGACTTTTGCAAATAGAGAGCTGCTATGAAAGTGAGTGTACATGCATTTGTTTAAGTACCTGCTTTCAATATTTTAGGAATATACGAGGGGGGCCCACAAAACCTGGAAATTATTTATTTTAAAAAGTGTATTTATTCTTGCATGCCTAAACTTCAGTCACCTTCAAAATACTCTCCATTTGATACAATACACCTATTGAGACACTTTTTCCAGTGCTCAAAATGGTTTTTGAACTTGTCAATTTTGATGCCTTTTAGTGCTTCTCTCGTTTTTTGTTTCACCCCTTCTACATTGGCAAAACATTTCCCTTGGAGGACTTTATTCATCTGGAGAAACATAAAAAAGTCACTTGGCAAAATCGAGTGAATAGGGAGGGTGGGGCACAGGGGTCATGCTGTTTTTGGTCAAAAACTGCTGAACACTTAGCGTTGTGTGGGCAGGTAAATCATCCCCCATCAAATGGGCAAACGCGTTGAAAAAATCTCCAAAAAAACTTCACTGAAGTCAAACATAGTCTTTCACAAAGATGCTAGCTGGTACCCTGATGCCGATGGGGTCCTAGAACACTTAGCAAGCATAGGAAGCTTGTACTACAAGGTGCCCGCCCTCCAAAAGATAATTCCAGGTTTTTTTGGGTCCCCTCTCATAACTAGGAGTGGAGTTGCTGGGTTATATCGTAATTCTGTGTTTAACTTTTTGGAAAACTGCCAAACTGCTTTCCACAGTGGCTATACCACTTGATATTCTCACCAGCAATGAATGAGTGTTCCAATTTCTCCACATCCTTGCTCCCACTCTTTTTTTTCTCAGTTACATCCATCTTACTAGGTGTGAAGTGACATCTCATTGTGAGTTTAAAACAATTTTTAAATTAAAAACATTTCTTTAGAGGTGGAGGGTCTCACTATGTTGCAAGGCTGGAGTGCAGTAGCTATTCACACTTTAGCCTTGAACTCTTGTCCTTAAGTGATCTTTCCACCTCAGCCTCCTGAGTAGCTGGGACTTAGGATATGTGCCACCGCCTGGCTCATTGTGGTTTTAATTTTCATTTTCCTAATGACTAACAATGATGAGCATCTTTTCATGTGCCGGGCTGCTTGTATATCTTCTTTGAAGAAATGTTTATTCAACTCCTTTGCCTATTTTTTGGTTGGGTTTTGTTTTTGTTGTTGAACTGTATGAGTTTTTTTTTTTTTTTTTTTTAGTTGGAGTCTCACTCTGTAACCCAGACTGGAGTGCAGTGGCCGCTCCCGGCCACCGCACCCTCCACCTGCTGGGCTCCGGCGATCCTTCTGCCTCAGCCTTCCAAGTAGCTGGAACTACAGGCGTGTGCTACCATGCCTGGCTAATTTTTTTTTTAGTTGGAGTCTCACTCTGTCACTCAGACTGGAGTGCAGTGGCCGCTCCTGGCCACCGCAGCCTCGACCTGCTGGGCTCCTGCGATCCTTCCGCCTCAGCCTTCCAAGTAGTTGGAATTATAGGCGCGCGCTACCATGCCCGGCTAATTTTTGATTTATTGTAGAGATGAGGTCTTGCTTGCCCAGGTGGTTCTCGAACCCAAGGGCTCAGGCAATCCACTCACCTCAGCCTCCCAAGGCGTGGGATTACAGGCTGAGCCACCAAGCCCGTCTTGTATGAGTTTTTTTTAATATATTCAGGATACTAGACCCTTATCAGATGTATGATTTACCTATATCTTCTCCCATTCTGTAAATTGTCTTTTTTACTATCTAGATAATGTTCTTTAATGTACAAATGTTTCAAATTTTGCTGAAGTCCAACTTATCTATTTTTTTTTATGTTGCTTATGTTTTGGGATTATATCAAAGATCCATTGCCAAATCCAAGGTCAAGAAGATTTACCCTTTAAAAAAAAGATTTGCCTCTATTTTTTCTTCTAAGTGTTTTATGGTTTTAGCTCTTATATTAGGTCATTGGTTCATTTTGAGTTACTTTTTGGATAACGTGTGAGGTAGGGGACCAACTTAATTCTTTTGCATGGATATCCAGTTGTTCCAATACCATTTGTCGAAGAGATTATTCTTTCCTCAATGCGTGGACTTGGCACTCTTATTGAAAACCAGTTGGCCATACATTTATGAGAGTCAGATGCTCTTGACTGTGAGAATGTTGGCAAGTCATTTTACAAAATGGGGATGATAATCTCTTTATCTCAAAATTGTTGTCAGGATTAAATGAAATCACATATGGAGAGTGTCAGCCATAGTACCTGGCGTGTGGTAGCCTCCCCAGTGAATGTTAACACTTCCTGGCTGCAAGAAATAGAGGCAGGGCACGCCATGTTAGCACTCATCACCTCCAATTCTTCTCCTTCCTCATGTTTCCAGGACACAGGAGACCTTAGACCTAGAAATGTCTGTTTTTACTGCAACCATTTGCTCCTGGACAAAGATAGTGAGGAGAGTGGTCTTGATAGGGTGGGGAAGTACTTAGCTGGAAATACAGGCAAACGAATGGTGAGTTTTTAATAATTTAGTTAGTATTCCGTAAACACTTACCCAGTGCTGACTTTGTGCAAGAATCTCTTCCAGATTCTGAAGATAGAAAGACAAAAGCCTGCCCCTGACTTCACAGAGCTATCAGTCTAGAGGGGGAGACAGACTATTTTTTTTTTTTTTTGAGTTGGAATCTCACTCTGTCGCCCAGACCGGAGGGCAGTGGCCGCTCCCGGCCACTGCAGCCTCGACCTGCAGGACTCTGGCAATCCTTCCGCCTCAGCCTTTCGAGTAGCTGGAAATTCAGGTGCGCGCTACCACGCCCGGCTAATTTTTGATTTTATTGTAGAGATGAGGTCTTGCCAAGTTGGCTAGGCGGGTCTCGAACCCGCGGGCTCAGGCAATCCACTCACCTCGGCCTCCCAAAACACTGGGATTACAAGCTGAGCTACCAAGCCCGGCCTATTTTTTTTTTTTTGAGTTGGATTCTTACTCTGTTGCCCAGGCTGGAGTGTAGTGGCACACTCCTGGCCACCGCAACCTCAACCTACTGGGCTCAAGCAATCCTTCCACCTCAGTAACTGGAACTATAGGTGGGCACTACCATGCCCAATGTGTACAAGGCATATAAGAGGGAAAGTGTTAGCATGAGAGGTATTGCATACAAAGGCGTAGATATATGTTCTGGGTTCTAGGAGATGGAAACTATTCCAGGGTACTTGGAACACAGAATAGGGCTAAGAGGAGGGTGAGAAAATGGTTTACCTTTATTTAGATGGCCATTGAGAGCTGTTAATGAGATGTCAACAGAGAAGTGCCAGGTTTAGACAATATGATTCATTTAAAGCCATCTATATTTTGTCTACCTATTTATTTACTTGAGTCGGGGTCTCACTCTGTCACCTGAGCTGGAGTGCAGTGGCATGATCACAATGATCAGGACTCACAGCAACCTTGATCTCCTGGGCTCAGGTGATTCTTCTATCTCAACGTCCCAAGTAGCTGGGACTATAGGCATGCACCACCACACCAGGCTAATTTTTTTCAGTTTTTGTTGAGATGAGGTCTCGCTATGTTGCCCAGACTGGTCTTGAACTCCTGGACTCAGGCAATCCTCTCACTTCCACTTTCTAAAGTGCAGGAATTACAGGCATGAACCATTGTGCCTGGTCAAAGTCATCTATCTATCTGTCTGTCTATCTATCTATCTATATTTTTTTGAGTTGGAGTCTCACTCTGTCCCCCAGGCTGAAGTGCAGTGGCACACTCACAGTCACCCCAGCATCGACCAGCTCCTGGAATCCTTCTGCCTCAGCCTTCCAAGTAGCCAGAACTACAGGCACGTGCTACCAATTTTTAAATTTTATTGTAGAGACGAGGTCTCACCATGTTGCCCAGGCTGGTCTTGAACCCGTGGGCTCAGGCAATCCTCTCGCCTCAGCCTCTCAAAGTGCTGGGATGACAGGTTTGAGCCACTGCGCCCAGCAAAGCCATCTATATCTTAGAGACTGATAGGAAGACCATTATGGAAAATGGATGATTGGGGGGAGGGGGGAATGGGGGCAAGGAGCAGAACGAGGAAGAAATCTAGTCATGATGCTGGAGAGGAAGGGGATTGCTAGATGGATTTATGGCAGATTAGATATGGGAGAGTGGGAGAGGAGGGGCCGAGGATAACTCAGATTTCTGACTTGGCCATGGGTTTACTCACCCAGGTAGGGACAAAGGAATGACAAGTCAGAGAAGAAAAAACAATGTTTACTTTTGCAGATGGATCTAGATAGAGATGTCCAATAGACAGACTGTATGTGGAACTGGAGTATGAATGAGGGTTTGAGCTGGAACGTGGGTTAGTGTAAAAAGCACACACGATTGTCTAAGTGAGAAGTGGGCTTAATTTGCTTTGCTTTGTTTAGTTTTTGACAATTAAGATGTGTGTGTGTGTGTGTGTGTTTGAGTTGTTACCCAAGTTGGAGTACAGTGGCATGATCACAGCTCACCATAGCCTCAAACTCCTGGGCTCAGGCAATTCTCCCACCTCAGCCTCCTGAGTGGCCAGGACTACAGGTACGCACCACCACGCCCAGCTAATTTTTTTTTTGGTAGAGACGAGGTCTTGCTATGTTGCCCAGGCTGGTCTCGAACTACTGGGCTCAAGCAATTTTCCCTCCTCGGCCTCCCAAAGTGCTGGGATTACAGGCATGGGCCTCTGTGCCCAGCCTTAGGGTGTTTTATTTTAATACTAAAAGTATAAACAAAAAAATACAGCCCATAATCCCATTACTCACATAAAGGCGTGGAGAGGGAGGGAGGATAATATATATTAATAGAAAATACAAACAGTCCAGAAAAGTATGAAAATGAAAAGTGCAGGCCTTCCCCCAGTCCTGTTCTCTTGGCCACTGTTAACAGTTTCTTGTGTTTCCTTCTGGGTTAAAAATAAAAAAATGCATCAACCTACTGGATTCTGTATACCCCCAAAGGGGTCCTGCCATTGTCATATACAGTGTTTAGGAGGTCTGTTTTCTTGAGCAGAGTAACCTTCTCATTGCTTTGCCAGGCTTCACAAACTCATCCGTTCTGGTGGGGTGGACCTGTGAGCTCACTAAGGACAAGACATTGTCCCTGTGTCCCTAGCCCAGGTGGGGGGTCGGCCTGGGGTAGATGCTCAAAAGAATGACTGAATGAGCTGTTGCTGCATTTGGAAATTTGGAGAGCCTTTGCCTGCAGGTCCAGTTGGTTAAGTGACTCATTCAGCAAATGTTTTCGGAGTCCCGAATAAATGTGCAGTGCAGTGCTCTGTGTGTGTGTGGGGGTAGGGTGGGGGTGGGGGAGGGAGGGCAGAGGGCGGCTCCTGGCCTCACCATAGGGCAGAACCGGAAAGGCCAGAGATCTTCCAACCTTCTTGCTTTCTGAGAGGAAAACTGAGGCCTGGAGTGAAGTTGTGATTTGCCTAAAGCCACATGGCCTATTAGCAACAGAACCAGCACTGGCACTTCAGGAGTGTGTGTGTGTGTATGTGTGTGTGTGTGTGTGTGTGTGTGTGTGTGTGTGTGTGAAATGGGGCGGGGGTAGGGGGGTTGCAGGCACAGAGTGGCCTGCTGGACAGGTTGGTGAGCTGCTTTTGCTTCTTTCTACCCCCTCCTCTGCTCCATACAAGTAGCAACAATCACCAACTTCAAATCTCCAGACAGAGGCAAGGCCTTCGAGATGTCCCAGGCAGCCCTGGGCTGGTGTGTTGTGGGCATGGCTGGCTGGCACCCCGTGCCTATGAGAGGCGGCGTGGTTGGTAGAGAAGGAAGAGCACTGGCCTGGAGTCAGGAAACCTGGGTCCCGCTGCCAGCTCTGCCACCCCCCACCACACTGCCCCTGGACGTCACACCCTCTCTCCTCTGAATGTGGAGTGGGTCTAATTAAATCCAAGGTCCTTCTTTCCCTTGTTGCTCTCTAACTGGAAGATACTCTTTTTGATAAATTATGGGAAAGCAAACTTTACAATTTTGTGATTCTAAAATTCTATGTTTTCGAGATTCTGGAGATGCCGCTCTTCTGTGCAGAATCCTGAGGTGTGACCCTGACCTGTTGTGTCGCAGGGGGAGGGGCTCCTCAAACATTTTCCAGTTTGAGACCAAGGCCAACAACGAGACCAGACCCCCGAAGGAGTTCGAAGGCAGTCAGAACCCTCGGAGTGCGCCTGGATTGCCGGCCAACAGTGCACAGGCAGCGCTGGGTGAAATGCAGAGATCGTTTCGGGGGTTCTGCTGGACCCTTCAGCTGCCCTGGTGGATAGGCCAGGCCTGGGTGAACACTCCCGTTTTACACAGGAGGAAACTGAGGCTCACAGAGGGTAACTGAGCCGTCGCTTCCAGTTGCTGTGAAGCCTGTTGTTCTTTGTCAGTGCTCTTCCTACACGTCGGCAGGGACCCCGAGACACTGCTGTGTGCAGATCCAGAAGACAGGGATGCCGGGTAGACACGCGGAGTGGGTCTCAATCCCCAGATCCGTAAGAATCTCCTAAGCGCTGGGGCCCTACCCCCCAGACAGACTCCACTGGGATATTTTCCAGTTGGGATCCGGGCATCTTTTTTATTTTTTCTTTGAGCTTCGGAATTTGCGACCCGTCTAGCCTGGACTCTTTCCGGTGGAAAACACCACAAAAACAAAAACGCAAACGGGTGGCTGGAAGCCTGGGCCTGGGCCGCATCTCTGCCGCTGACTCCTGTGAAAGCCGAGCGAGTCCTCCAGCGAGCGAGTTGGAGTTTGCAAGAAAACTTCTCCGGCGCTTTCGCGTCTGTCCCCTCGCGGTGGCAGGTCTCGCCGTTCCCACTCGACGGAGGAGGCACCGGCCCGGCGAGGGGCAGGATCCCGCCCGAGGCCCCCGGGGCCGGGCCTTCCGGACGCCCGGCGCGCTCCGCCGCCCCGGCCGTGCCCGGGCGCTCCCGCCGCGGCGCCGCCCCGCGGTCCTGCCGGCTCGGCCGCCCCAGGGCCGCGCAGGGCTCCGGCCGGCCGCCGCCTGTCAAACCCTCCGCCAGCCCCGCGCCGGCCCCGCCCCGGCCCCCGCGGGCAGGCCCCGCCCTCGCGCCGCGATTGGCCCCGGCGGGGCGGCCGCGGCCCGCCAGTGGCCCGAGCGGCTGTCGGGCAGCCGCGGGCCCGCCCCGCCCCCCCGGGAGCCGCCCCGCAGGACGCGGCGGCGGCGGCGGCGGCGGCTGCGGGGGCTGCGGCGCCAGTGGAGGCGCGCCGAGCCGTGCGCCCCGCGAGCTGCTGCGGCCGCGGCGAGGTGAGAAGGGGCGCGGCCCGCGGCCGGGGAGGGGGCGGGCGCGGGGCCCGGGATCCGAGGCCGGCGTCCCGGCGACGCTCGAGCCCCGGCAGCCTTGGGATGGCGCGGGGAGTTTGGGGGCCCCGGGCCCTCGCTCCGGGAGGGATGGCGGACGGGCCGCGGCTGTGGCGCGGGGCCCGGCGCGCGCGTGGCGAGGGCGCGAGGCCGCCGGCTGGTGGTGCTGCCGCGGGTCTGAGCGGGCGGTGAGCGTGTGCGGCACGTCGCGCCCTGAGGGTGCCCTTGGGAGGGCGTGTGGGCGCGGGCGCGCGTGGGCATCGCCGGCTTCGTGCGGGGCTGCGCGCGAGAGGCGCGTTGTCTGCGGTGCGCGTGGGAACGTGCGTGCTTCGGGCTGCGCGTGGCGGGTTCGCGTCGCGGGAGTGAGCGCCGGTCCTCGGACTCCCGTTTCCCGGGTGCGGGTGGTGACGTCTGAGTGTCCGAGGGTTGTGCCGGGGACCCGTGTGTTCGCGGTCCGCCGCCTCTGCGCGCAGCCCAGCCCAGCCCCGGAGCGCCCCGAAGGCGCGCAGCCCGCGACCCACCCGGAGCCGTCTCCGCGGCGTCGCCAGAGCTCTGCTGTGGGAATTCTCGTGGCCGCCGGCGCCCCGCCCCGCCGGAAGACTCGGGACAGGCGCCCTCGCCGCTCCAGGCCTCAGTTTCCCCGTTTGCCCAAAGGGAGCTGGTCTCGGTGGAGGCGCATTTGGCGGCAGGGCGCTGGGGCTTCGCGAGGATGCGTCGCGGCGGCGGGTGGTAGGACCCTCTGCAAGGCGGGAAGGGAGAGCCGCTCGTGCGCCGAGGAGGGGGCTTCTCCGTGGGATCGAGGGCGTCCGAGCGGTCGGGGAAGGTGTGGCGGCGTTGGCCTGCGTGAGAGACGAGGAGTGAACTCGGGGCGGTGGGTGACCTGCTCGAGTTCGGCCCGGGGACGAGAGGGGGCCGCTGCCCGAATTCTAACGCGCCTGTGCTGTCTCCCTCCCCAGGAGCCGGCGCGACCCCGGCCGCGCGCCCCGCCCCGGCGCCATGCATTGCGAGGTGGCCGAGGCGCACTCGGACAAGCGGCCCAAGGAGGCCCCCGGGGCGCCCGGCCCCGGCCGCGGGCCCGCCAGCCTCGGCGCGCACAGGGCCTTCAGGGTCGCCGTGAGCGGCGGCGGCTGCGGGGACAGGGGCCCGCGGGACCTGCTCGCCCGGCCGCCCGCGCCGCCGCCGCGCGCCCACGACCTCCTCCGGCCCCGGAGTCCCCGAGACTACGGCCCGTCCAAGGCCGCCGCAGCCGCCGGGAAAGGTGAGTCCGGCTCTGCCCTCGTGCCTGGCCGCGGGTGTGGAGCGATTCCGGCTGCCGGGCGTCGCCCCCGCTGCCCTTGTGGGGACCCTCCGGAAAGCCTGGTGGAACTTTCTCCGGAGTGCCTCAGTTTCTCTCTAGTTGTTGGGGGCTCGCTTGTCAGTCTGACACGACGTGCCTGCTTTAGGAAGCGTCTCATTTAAGCCCAATAAGCCTGGCTTGGGGAAATGTGTGTATAGAAAGCCCAGATCACATTATTTTGCTTCTGTATGTTTCTGATAAAAGGTTCGTAGAAACTTGTCAGAATTTTATTATGTATTAGGATGAGTAGCGATTCATATATCGGGTATATTTGTGAGCAGCCCAAGGCATACTTTGAAGTATTCCAATCTCTTTAAGTAACAAAAACCAGAAGACTTCGGCAAGGCCCCTCCCCTCTTGGGACCTCAGTTTCCCCACATGTCAAATGAGGAATTAATTATAATAGATGATTTCTGGATTCCTGATGGAAAATTCTCTGAATCTAGAATCAAGTCGTGACTTAAAAATGGCTTTTCTGTCCATGGCACTTCAGAAGCATAGTCCTTGATCGAGAGTTCCTTTGCAGGACCCACCCTCAACCTGGGAAGCTGGTGAATTTAAGGCGCCGCACGACATGGTTTATGGGCTCAAAGTCAGCCACGGTGCTGGGATTTTCACGAACATGTTCTTCTCATCACAGTTAATTATTATTGAGCCATTATTTATAAGTTCCATGCTGACAGATAATTAACCAGAAATTGGAGAAACTGTGATGGTGCTGTGTGTCCCCCCTCTTTAGGAGAAACCAGAACTTTGGGGTTTGATGATATCAGCATTTGGGACCTCTTGATTCTCTTTCCAGGTGATTCTTGAGGAAGATAAAAATGTGTTTTATGGTTACAGGCATCACTCCCTTAGCGTCAGCCCCGGCAATTTAGAAGGGGCAAGAGGCTTGCTTTTAGAGATGAGAGCCCCCGCTGGTCAAAAGCAGCCAGCTCTCCAATTCAGGGACTGGTAAAATAAAATCCATGTAAACAATTTGTTTCTTTCTTCAAGAAAACACCTGACTTTGTAAGAGAGAACTGTTTCTCCTCTCCTTGTTTTAAATGTCAGTCTCTTCTCCAAGGGACAGTGGTCACTTTTTAGAAAGATGATATGGGAGAAAATGCCTGCAGTGTATTTATTGCTAGAATACACACACAAGGCCTCTGACCAGGGAGGAAACCTGCGCAGAGATGTGAGGGATGTTTGCTGCAGGGACGCTCCCTGGCTCACCCCTCTCCAGACACAATCCTCCCTTGAACAGATACCCTCCTGCAACGTTTTGTGTTCGAAAACATCATGGCTGTCATCTGAAGATCTAGTTCTCTGTAGATCTAGTGAATGGCCCTCCAGAACATAGCCTTTGTTCCATGCTGTGGTTAGAGACCTTTCATCTGGATGCTTTGTGTATGATCTTCCTACTTGCATTTCCCCAAACCCCTACTATTTTTACCGGCACCTCCTCCCCTCCCCCATGTCTAAAATAAGAGGTCTTTAAGTTAGGGTCATATTTGGAAAGGGCAGAGGAGAATAAAGGGATGAGAAAGAGAGCCTTTCTTTGCACCTTAAGCTAGTCTTTTTCCAAGAGGTTTCAGAACTTTTCTTCATGGCCTCCCAGTGAGTCTGGGATTTATCACACCCATTTCAAAGGTGAGGAAACTGAGGCCTGAGAATGGGGGAGGTGTCTGGTATGTAAAGGGCTATCTAGCAGGTCAAGGCTTGTGGAAGCCAGAGCTCTGGCATAACCCGGCCTAGGGAGAAAGGGATGACTCGGGGAGGTTTCAGACCTGGCCTCTGTGTCGCTGTAGGCAAGTTTTCCCTCACAGTCAAGCCACCAAGTGGCCTGAGACAAAACCAGCTTCCCCCAGCAGATCTTTGGCATCCCTCTTAAACATACTGTAAGGAAATTACACCTTCTTGTTGCCCCTGCTTCCACCAAAATATTCCCTAGACCACGTAACCTTTTGAATGTTGGGTGTCTAGCTGCAAGTTCTCAGGCTTATTGGAAACAGATAGAAATGCCAATTGCAAACTATTTATTGACTATGCTGGAAATTGTAAAACCCTGCCACCTATGACGGGTGAGACATTGGGGAAGTTATTTCACTCCTCTGAGCCTTAGGCTCCCTCGTGTGTGAATTTACCCTGAGACTTAATTTGCAGGGCCGATGAGAGCTTTAGTGACAGAGCAGGGGTTACCTCTGTGTGGGTATTTTTAAGGTTACTGTCATAATGTGTTTAACGTTCTCAGTCTCTGGATTTTCATCTGCACCAGTGGCAGTAAAGCCTACCTCGCAAGGTTGATAAAACAAGAGTTGTAGAAATGCTTTATGAACTGAAAAGGTAGGAGTCACTTGTATCAATTTGTGCAGGGCACCGTGTGAGGATCAGTGACACTTGAGATCATGTGGGCAGAGTGAAGAGAGAAAAAGGCCTGAGTTTTAAGATGTTGACTGTGAAGAGTGCTGACTCTGGTCCACTCCCCAGGGGAGGCTGAGAGGTGCTAAGCCTCAGACCTTTTGCGGCCACTGATGCCCAGTGAGCAGAGAGGAGGCAGTATCCTTGGGTCTGGGGTCAGGTTTCAGATGATCTGCCTTTTGCCTGGGGTAGACCCTAAGCAGAGGAAAGGAGTAGCTTCTCGATTCCGGTAGTTTATCTGTAAATGTTTGGATCCTATGTATTTCCAGATCCAGAGTCAGCAGGCACTGGGGATGGTGCAACATCATGGACTAACATTGCCATCATTTACAATAAGAATCACGATCTGTTTATGGCAGAGTCCCGTTTATCCAGATTCCAAACAGCTGGAAAGGCCAAACTGCCAGATGCTGCATTTTTCTTTCTTCTTATTAAACACCCGACACTCCGCTTTTATAAGTCCTGACAAGGAAAGAAGGTAAACATCTGGGCTTTATGTAGGCAGACGGCTTTGTGGCCATGGCCTGGTGACGCGTGTTCTGTGTGCACGGTACTTTACAGTGTTCAGAGGGTGTTCGCACACATCCTCTTGTCTGCCCTCACGCCAGCTGGGCTCTGCCTGCTTTGTGGGCTCTTCCAAGGGAACAGACGGAGAAGAGCTTTTTGAAGTCTTAAAGAGCTGGGCAGATACTGGCTGTTGTTAACACGATTCCCATTTTATAGATGAAGACATTGAGGTTCAGGGATTTGCTCAAAGCTGCAGACAGCAAGTGGCAGTTTCCAAGGCTTCCAGCTCCAAATATTTGATTCTGCTTCCACAACGTGTACCTTCTACATGTATGTGTTGGCGGCCGAGAGCCGGCGTTCACAGCAAAGGCCTTCCAGACGTTCCCAGAGAATTTAAAAATGTTTTTGCTTTCAGTATTTTCTCTTGCCTGGAATCTTTGGAAACGAGTAACTAAGTATCTATGCCGTAGTTAGAAAATGGTTGTAGTTTACCGGGTGATTCCAGTTTGTCCAGAGTTGCTGTTCCCAAACCAAAGCAGATAATGAGGTCACTATTTAATTCACAGAGACTGGCTGGGCCTTTCCACCATGTACCGAGACTGGCTACAGCCTAGCAATTAAAAGACGGTTGATGATCACAACAAATGTGGACTCCGCTGTTATAAAAACAGCCGTCATAACATGACGGTAAATGCCAAAAAGTAGTCCATCTTGTAACTTAAAAAAAAAAGCTGGTTTTTTTCCTTTGAAAAGGAAGACAATTATAGATTGTATGCCTGCTTCGGGGCTGCTGGTGGCGGACAGCAAGACACGGTGGTTTTGATGGTGCTACCTGTCCAGGTTTCTTCATCTGTATAAGCCGCTGTGATGTTCTGGGGAGGCCTTGGAGATGCTCGCGCATCCCTAAGAGAAAGGTATCAGTTATTTTTAAAGCATCCCTCCCCCACCCTGGCTCTGGTGGGCAATTTGCTTGCATTTCATCCATTTTAAAGTGCTGGTCCTGTGATCCGGAAATAATCAGATCCAAATTTTTTCAGTGCTTGAGGTTTCAAATAAGGGGGAGAAAACCTGCTGGCCAAATGTCAGACTCAGGGAGACAAAGAGAAGCAAGTATGTGTGTGGGTAAAAAGGAGATAGGAACATGTTGCGTCTACAGGCATGAGAGTTACGTATCCGACAAATCTTTTATAGGCATGTAGCGGAAATATAATTCCTAAAGATTCCCTAAGAATCTTGTGCGGCTGGAATTCCTCTTCCTTTCCTGCCTCCCAAGTTCTCTGGAAGCTCCTAAGACTTCGTAGGTGAAATGGAAAGGGACCATCACATGAGATCGTGACTTCGCTTAGGCCCAGTTGTTCTCGATAGTTTACCTGGACTGTGCATAGCTGGGCTGAGCTCTCGGACCCTCTCAGCTGTGGAATCATATTGATAGGCTGTGTCTGTCTGTGATTTAAAAATGTACATGTCTTTATGTGCTGTGATTTTTCTTCACACTTTTCCTTCTGGAAAAAAAAAGAACCCCACCCCATGCCGAGTTATTCCTCTCCCTGCGTTTCATTTGCGTGAGAAGCCAAGTGAACCAGCACACTTATTTTTACAATGCGTTAAAATCCCATTACAGGCATAAGTGCACAATGAATCACTTAAAAAAATATATTCTTATGTTCTTTGTTCTGAACGTTGCATAATTATCATCATTTTCTTCGGTTTTATTTCATGGAGTTTGGCCAGCATCCTGGAAGCGAGGAGAAACTAAAGTTTGGAATACGGGTTTCAATATGTTTTGGATAGGATTAGGGAAAAAACAACGACAAACAAATAAACTTTATCTGGAAGTTGACCAGCGACTCTCGCTGAATGCTTTTGTATAAAGAGGATAATTTCCCTTCGATCTTTCAATTGTCTTGGAAAAGAATTCCCTGTTTTGAACCACGGTGTGGTGATATTTCAACAACCTCGCCTTATATGTACGACTATATTCAAAGTTAATTTATAATGTGCGGTTTGCTCATTTTTTTTCCTTGTGTAGATTTTAGTTACAGTGACTTTGGACCTGGAGAGCTGTGTTGTTTCTTTTGGTAGGGGGTGGTTTATTTTTGTGTTTAAAGAAACAAAGACATTCAATTCAAGGGGGAGAAAAAGTGAAACAAAGTCTGCAGTGGGCTTCTAGAAATTGGACTGTATTATGCTAAAAGCACAGCTGTAATACCAGGGCCAGGAAAAAAGACTAAACTCCTGAAATATTCTGAAATATTTGTGCTGTTTGCCTTCACTGTGCTAATGATTCTAGCAGTTTAAAAACGGACTTCTTGTTTATCAACAGCCGCTGCCCAAATTAATAGTTTACAATGAAAAAAAAATGCTTTTCGCGTTGGAAGCAAAGTCCGGGGACTGACAGCCGAGTTACTGAGTAAAGGAAGCAGAAAAGAGGGGGAGTTTTGTGGCTACTTTGGTCTCCTAAAGCCTTATTTATAAGAAACTGAAAGAAAGCAGAGGGCTGGGCTGGGGAGGGGGTGGAGAGAGCACAGCCGTAACCCAGTGGTCTTAGAGTTGAAAGTCACTCTGAGCATCTGTTTTCTTCTTTTCCCCTCCTTCCCCTGAAACTCCAAAGGGTTATTCCTTCAGAAGGTTTCCGGCGGATCGAGGCGGATTGTGTTAGCATTACGAGCTGTGTTTTTAAAGTCAGCATTTGAGTCAGATGCGCTGAGAGGAGACCTTCAGTCCTTTAACTGAATAACGCATTTCCTGTACGGCCTGAATTTATTTGGTGGTTATGGTCGGGCCTGCCTAGGACAAACACAAGCGCCATTGTGCAGCTTCGATGTATGTGGGCCACACCCTTTGCGTGGAGCCTTAGTTTCCCCATCTGCAAGATGGGGAGCAGCTCTATTGGATGACTGACAGTTCCTGCTGGCTCTCAAACTCCAGGATTTCACGACAATGGACTGGGAAGGGTGGGCAGGATCCAGGGTGGGGGAAGAGGCTGCCTTTGTCTCAGGCGGGGCTGTGGACTTGACCTCTCCTGGGAACTCTTGAGGGCTGACGGTGAACACAGAAGGCATGGGGAAGAGGGAGGTGGACTAACCTTTCCTGAGCACCTACTCTGTGCCAGGCTAGACATTTTATAGCCGTGATCACATTTGCTTACGCCCAACAGCCCTACAAGCAAAGGAGGCATTATTCTAATTTTACAGATGGGGAAACTGAGGCTTAGAAAGGTTAAGTGATTTGTCCAAGGTTGTGCAGGCAGTAAGTGGTAGAGCCTGGAATTTGAACCCAGGACTTTGACAGCAAAACCAGTACATTCTGCTGAAGTACACTCCTCTGGAGGACCAGTCTTTAAAATCCAGGTGACGGGAGTGGGGTGGGGTGGGGGTTGGGGAAGCTGGGGTGGCAGACGGCTGAGTGTGCACCCAAGCCTGGGGGAAGGCAGCAGGGGACCAACAGTTGGAGCACTTCTTTCTTTTCTCCTTTTTTTTTTTTTTTTTCCACTCAAGGTCTTACTCTGTGGACCAGCCTGGAGTGCAGTGGCATGCATGGTCATGATGCTCAATCACAGCTCATGGCAGCCACCGACCTTCTGGGCTTAGGCGATCCTTCTATCTCAGTATCCCGAGTGGCTGGAACTACAGGGACACACCGCCATGACCGGCTAGTGTTTTTTAAGATTTTTTTTTTTTTTTTTTTTAAAGAGACGAGGTCTTGCTATGTTGCCCAGGCTGGTCTCGAACTTCTGGGCTCAAGCAATCCTCTCTCCTCAGCCTCCCAAAGTGCTAGGATTATAGGTCTGACCACCACACCCGGCCTGAGCATCCATTTCTGAGCCTCAGCTAGCAGGCTGAGGTATGACTTAAAGGGGAGACCCTGCCTTGTTGGGTGCTGCTAACACCACCCTCTTTCCCGCCCTGCTTGCTGCAGTGGGGAAGGAGAGTGTTCCCAGTTGTGGCTCAGGTCCTCAGAAAGCTGAACTCTAGGTAAGGACTCTATGAGGATACGGAGGAGACCCTAGTTGGAATCCCCTCTTAGATACAGCGGCACCCTCTCCCCACCAACTGTTTTAGGTTATAGTCCCTGGTTGAACCTTTCTTGCAGTTTGGAGAGATTCCTTGTGGGGGCCCTGGCTGGGTCTCCCTTCTAGTGCTTCTGAAGACATCTGTTGGATGAGAATTCCTCGTGGTCCCCACCATGCCTGGTTGTAGTAGAATCTGTTCTTCCCCGAGTGTAGTGTCTCAGGGTTCTATTCAACAATTATTTCTTGTTAAGCACTTGGTGGGATGAAGAAGGGCTTGGGAGAGAGAACAGGCCAGGGATCAGGTTGAATTTGAGAGTTTGTTTGTGGGAAATGGGTCTTTTGTGTCAGATGATGAATGAGCTAGATGACCCCCTGTGGAAGGCAGTGGTCCCAACGCTGGCTATGTCCGTAGCTTCGCACGTGCACTCGTGAGAATGTACGTGAGTTCACATTCTCGAGGAGTTGTACTTATTCTGAAGATAAGTTTGCGGGAGGCTTTCTGGTCTGAGCTTTTTGCCTTCCCGTTTGACACTGCGTCTGAAAGTATGGAGAAGTACGGGAGGTGGCCGGCCCCGTTGCATGGTGACCTGGCCTCTTCCTATTTGTGTCTTTTTAGCAACCAGGTTACTCTTGGAGATGTTGTTGCTTTTGTTTTTAAATAACAGGTTTGCTGGAAATCAGGCTTTAGCAAGAAACTAGGGAGCACTATAAACCTGACTTTAAAAATACAGATCCCATTTGCTGTTTTAAGCTCTCCGGAGGGCTGGAGATTGGGTTTATTTTGGAACGCGCCTGGACTATATGAATTACTTCTCTGAGGGTTGGGTATTTAATACCTAGTAGAAGTTTGTATAAGAGTTGATGATGTATTTTGCCGACTTTCCAACCCTGTAAATAAATTACACGTGCCGGCAGAGGCTGCCAGGATCCACTGTGTCAATTGGAGCTTAATTTTTATCCCAAACCACTTAATACTTTTGTCCTGGCTAGCAGAGAAAATTACGGGGTTTTGCCCAGGAGTGGGCCCATTTCAAGACAACAGCTTGGGCTCAAAGAACCTGAGAACAGGGCTCAGAGGAGTCGCTGATTTTGACACCGTTTTCAGTGGTTAAGTAGCTTCAGCAGTCTCAAGTCCAACCCTCGAGGCAGAGAATGATAATATAATTTTAAGTGTATCGTAAAAATGAAACTCAATCGCTACCACTCCCTAAACCTGTCTCACTTGCCGTCTCTCTGGGGAAAACGGCCTTAATTGTGTGTTTAATCTCAAGACGCCCTGTGCATTTTATCCTATTTGAGTGCAAAGCCCAGGTAATAATGTTGGCATTTCCAGCGCGAAACAAAATAGGGTTTCTAATTTGGAGACACTATTAAATATTTCATGCTTCAACCAAACTCAATTCTTTTTTCCTATAATAAGTTTAAATATTAATTCTCTGGAATGTCAGATGCCTAAAGCTAGGCATTTAGTGATCTGCAGTTTCAAGTGTCTCGAAGAAGGTTTATGAAACAGGATATTTTACCGGGAGGGATGCGTAGTGTATTTCAGAGATAGCTGAATTCAAAGCAGCGTCTTCTGATTTACTTTTTAAAGGGAAAAGGTCATAAAATAAGTTGCTTTATGTGCTGATGGATTAAGTGGCTTAGGCTGAAATAACAGCAGGAACTTTACTGTTTTTCCCCGTGATATTTTAACAATGCTTTTTGGGGGAGGGGGTGGGTCATTTTCCCGCCTGCTTGTCTCCTCCCCCGTCACCCCCCCTCAGCCAGATGGCTTTAATTCTACCCAAGTCCCACGCCGAGGCCAAATGATTGATCAAACAGTCATTTGTACTTACGTAGAGCTCTTTGTGAGATCTCTGCGTCGGAGCTTCTCACTGCGGCCGGCTCTTCTCTGGGCCTTCAAACGGTCTGATTTCAAACAGACCAGGGGACTTGGAGAGGAGGGGTCACCCGGGTGGATGCAGAGCAGAAATCTCAGAGCTTGGGTTCTGTTCTCAGAGCTTCTTGCTTAAAATCTTTCCGTGACTTCCCATCCCTGACAACCCGGGTATCCGCGGTTTCTAAATGTCCAGATAAAAATCCGCTGTCCACATGAGAGTGGTGATCCTCGTAGTATCCGCTGATGCAGAAGCTGCCTAATGGGGTGCAGGTATTGGCTAATTTTAAGAGCTCTTTTAAGTAGATTTGTTTTTTTTATCAACCATGGCAGCATCGACACACATCTGTTGAAACACCGATTTGTCCTACAGATAGGCCTGGGTACCTGCTTTAAAGATCTTCCCTGAAATGACATCTTGGCTTGTAGATTGGCAACCACTTGGCCAGTGGGAAAAACCCGAGCCTTCTGCTCTGGCATTCAAGGCCTTCCTGCCAGGTCAACTTCCTCTCTTGCTGATGTCTCTCTGCTTGTTCCGTCACAGCAGCAGGCTTTTCCTCATGCAGTCTCAAACCTGAAATTTTCTCTTTACCTGTCCTTCTTGACTCAATCGGCGAGCTTCTTTAATTCATCTTTATGCCTCCTTAAATAATTTTTGGAACAGATGGGAAAACAGATAATCCTCAACTCTTGATCTCTGTATCCTCAAGTCCATCCTGAGCTCTGGCATGAAGTACGTGTCTGAGAGGCATAGAGGGTGCTGATTGAGGCTTCGGGCATGGAATCAGGCTACCAGGTTCCAATCTTGCTCTGTGTTCTAACTTAGAGACTTTGGGCAAGTTATTGAGCTTTTTGGGCCTTAGTGTTCTTATCTGTAAACGGAGGATGTTGATAGTAATGAACTCAAAAGGCTATTTTGAGAATGGAATTAGTTAACACACGTACAAGTGCTTAAAAACAGAGACTGGGCCAGGCTCAGCCTATAATCCCAGCACTTTGGTTAGGCTGAGACTAGTGGATTGCCTGAGCCCCCCGGTTCAAGACCAGCCCAGGCAACTTGGCAAGACCTCGTCTCTACAATAAATCAAAAATTAGCCGGGTGTGCTAGCGCATGCCTGTAGTTCCGACTACTTGGAAGGCTGAGGCGGAAGGATCACCGGAGCCCAGCAGGTCAACACTGGAGTGGCCGTGAGCGTGCGTGCCACTGCACTCTAGCCTGGGCAACAGAGTGAGATTCCAACTCAAAAAACAAACAAATGAAACAAAAAGCAACAAAACAAAAGAGAGACTGGCACATGGTAAATGCTCAATCTTGGGATTCTAATAATTATCATCGTTACTGCTACCATGTACGTGGTAAACAGAAACTCTTGGGAGGGCTTTCCCTCCCTTCTGTTCCACCAGACGACTCTGCTTATTCTTTAAAACCCATCTCAAGTGCCTCTTCCTCCTAGAAGTCTTTCCTTTCTACCTCCCCTTCCTTTTGCCATGCTGGTCATCTCTGAGGCAGTCTCCGGTTTACCCATGTGTCTTTGAGGACAGAGACTCATTACCCTTGAACCCCATGTGCCCAGCTCAAGGCCTGGCTCCAAGTGGATGACCAGGAAGGCTGGAAATGGAGCAGAGACAAGCCTGTGACCTGTCAAGGAGGAGCTGCGTTTGGTGTCTTGTTTCTCTCATGAGGTTGGACACACGCTAAGTCCTCCGGCATGCGGGATACTCCATACGGCCTGCATGACTTCTCACTTGTGGATAAAGTCTTATTCTCCTTCCTGCACTTTCTTGGGGCTCTTCATAATAAGGCCTGCCCCTTGCTTGCTAGGTGGCCTTGGGCAGGTCTCCTCACCCATCCAAGCCCCCCTCTCCCCTCCTTTCTGGCCAGGGTTGGCTTCAGTGACAAGCCTTTGGTGCCACCAGGCTGTGGACCAGGTGGAGGAGTATGGGGCCTGATGTCTGTCCTGGAGTGACTGACTGCTGGCCTCTGGGCCAGGACACGGGCACTTTCCACACTTGTCCTCCCTTCCAGGCAAAACCCCGGGTGCTGTGTGACGTGGTGTCTTGTTTTGTGGCTTAAGAGCAGATGTTGGTGGTGGTTGCTCTGTATCTGACCCAGACTTCTCTAAGATGAAGAAACTTGGACCAGTGTTGGAACTGAGAGTGGGAACTGGGCAATGGCGGCTCTTGGCATGCTTGCTAGGGCTAGATGTATGTCCACACCTGAGATCCCCACTCCAGGACAGAGTCCCTGGGGGATGGTACTGTCCTTGTAGCCCTTCTCTGGGCACTTCTGTGGGCTTTGTAAACTGTAAAGTTCTGCCCAAATCATATTATTCATTGAAGCCCCATTTGGGTAGATGGGAAAACTAAGGTTCAGAGAGACCATGTTACTTGTGTGAAGGTAACCATGTGGCTTTTGGAGTTAGATCCTGACGATGCTACTGGCTAAACCTTAGGAAAGTTTGTTGAACTCTGAGTCTCAGTCTTCCTCATTTGCAAAGTGAAGATACCTTCTATCTCATGGAGTTGGGATGGGGATTAAGATGAGTGTCTGTAGAGCAGTGATCTCCAACCCATGGGCCGTGGGCTGATACTGGTCCGTGGCCTGTTAGAAACTGGGCCACACAACATGAGGTAAGCAACTGGTGAGCAGAGCTCCGTATTCTGTCAGATCACTGGCGGCATTAGATTCTCACAGGAGCACGAACCTTATTGTGAACTGTGCATGTGAGAGGTCTAGGTTGTGCACTCCTTATGAGGATCTAATTCCTGATGATCCTCCCCGCCCCCCCGTCCATGGAAAAATTTTCTTCCACAAAACCGGTCCCTGATGCCACAAAGGTTGGGGACCGCTGCTGTAGAGCAGGCAGCTCAGGGCTAGCACACTGTAGGTATATGACAGAGGGACTGTTGTTATTGGTTTTTTTGTTTTTGTCATCAGAGTCTCACTCTGCCACCCAGGTTGGAGTGCAGTGGCACAATCACAGCTCACCACAGCCTCGACCTCCTGGACTCAGGCACTCCTTCTACCTCAGCTTCCCGAGTAGCTGGGACTATTAGGCGTGTACCACCATGCCCAGCTAATTTTTTTTTTAAATTGTAGAGATGAGGTCTCACCAAGTTGCCCAGACTCATCTCGAACCCACAGGCACAGGCAGTCCACTTGCCTCAACCTCCCAAAGTGCTGGAATTACAGGCTGAGCTACCGAGCCCGGCCTAATTTTTTGATTTTTTTGTAGAGACAAAGTCTCCCAGGATGGTCTTGATCTCCTGGCCTCAAGTGATTCTCCTGCGTTGGCCTCCCAAGTTGCTGGGATTACAAGTGTGAGCCACCATGCCTGGCCATTACTGGTCTTTTCTGATTGGCAGAGCTGGACTAGGTCCTGGGCCTGACGCTGTCTGATGCTCTTTCTCCCTTATGCTGCAGTACCCTATCTACAGACTCTGCTTTTTTCCTTTTTTGGTGTAATTTAAAGAGTAAGGCCTTTGCAGTCAGAATGAGGCTCGAGTCCCCCCAGTGGTGGATGCAGATCTGACTGGTGGCATCCTGGCTTCCCTGGGGGCTGGGGAAGACTGGGAGTGAGATGAGTGTGGGCAGCCTCTGCACAGCTCCCTGACATGCTGACCCTGGATCAGTCCAAGATGCTTGCTCAGCCTGTGGTGGTCCTGCTGTCCGGTAGGATGGGCGTGTTGTCTGTGGTTGGGTCAGGAGACACGGCCCCATCTTTTTCCCTGGTTTGTTGGCTTAGGAGTTGCCATCAGACTCTGGTATCCAGCTGAGTTACCTTGATCCTTTCTCCCGGATTTATGGTCCTGTGACCATTCTGCTTCCCTCGTCCCCATGCACACCTGTCTGTCTGTCTCTGCAGCACTCTAGTGGCTTCCGTTTGTTGAGCCCCGTGCAGCCATTTAATTCGTCCTACATTCACTTCTTGTGAGGCGGACGTTTATCATCATTTTACAGTCGAGAAAACCGAGGCCCAGAGAAACTAAATGACCTGCTCAAAGTTCCAGAGCTGGTGGGTGGCAGCTGCTGGCTCAGCTGCCTCTTCTCCACACCTCGCTGCCACCTGGGCTTCCATTAGTCCTCTGGACTTCTGCTGCATTGGGTCCAATGTTACCCATCATCACAGTCGAGAAACTGCCTCCCCCGCTGGAGTTAGTTAACCTCTCCCTCCTTCATCTTCTGAGCCCCTCTGTCACTTTTTTCTCATGGAAGATTCAGGTGTTCCAG
The DNA here is from genome assembly GCA_963574415.1 of Tarsius wallacei. NCBI lineage: Eukaryota > Metazoa > Chordata > Mammalia > Primates > Tarsiidae > Tarsius > Tarsius wallacei. The sequence continues at coordinate 6,778 of CAUYQG010210861.1, read as the reverse complement.
ATACTTACTTGGGTTCACGTTTTCCTCCCCCGTGAGACTGCGGGCTCCTAGTTGGCAGGGTCTGTCTTGAACGCTTCTCTGACTTGCCGATAGACCAGAGAACAGAAAGAATGTAGGACTCTGGCAGGATTAACTTGTCCCTCTCTGATCAAGGTGGACTTCCAAGAAAGTTCCCCAAGCAGATTTTCAGTATAGCACCCCAAAGTGGCCCTCAATTTTTGAGCTTCAGTTCTCCACAGTCCCTGTCTGGCCATCATCGAGGGCATACGGAATGAAACGTGTGAACATATCCTGAAAGCTGAAAGGGCTGTACCCGTGTTTGGTTGGGGTAAGTTGGTTCATCAGTATTTACGGACTGCCTGCTGTGTTCCTGGCATTGGCTTCACAGACAGAACCCTTGCCTGGAGGGTGGGTGTCTGCAGGTTCCCTCCCAGGCTGACCCAGTGCCCAGCATCACCACCTTATCACTTGCTGTCTGTCCTAAGCGGTCTCCCTTCCTCTAGCAAGTCTCAGCCTCGTGACCTGTCTCGCTGAGCCTTGATTTGCTGAGTTATAGAATGGAAATATTTGCTCGCCTCCCTGGCACGGCTAGTGTGGGGAGGGAAAGGGCTCTGTGGAGGCTGATTGTCGGGACCTTGAGGATTCTGTGGGACCCTGGTGGTGGCGCTCACTCAGGTCAGTCAGTCCTTGGATGGGGTGTGCCTCGGCTGCTTGTCTGTACCTGTTGCTGTCTTGGCTGGTGTGAGTTTTTCTCTAGGAGGCATACCTGCACATTGTCTCTGCAGTGCAGGCCAAGAGCTTGCCTCTTTCAAAGTCTGCAGGGGCTCTCCTGTCCCCACCTCACACCCCTCGCATTCTTTCCATGGCCCTGACTGCCCTGCACCCAGAAGACTGACGAGGTATTTGCTGGGGAGGGGCAGGGACAAGTAAATCCCCTTGATTTGATGTTGACTGAGCAGGGGGTCACGAGACTGTTGGGGTCCCACCTCCTGTTGCTCCTCCTCCTCTTTATCGTTTCATTATCATTTATTGAGTACTGCCAGACACTGGATCAATCATCTTTTCTTGAAATGAATTATCTTATATTTTGAGTTGGGATCGCACTCTCCTGCCCAGGCTGGAGTGTAGTGGAATGATCATAATGATCACATCTCACGGTGGCCTCTGCCTCCTGGGCTCAGGTGATCCTTCCACTCAGCCTTCTCTCTCCCTGGGACTACAGGCAAACACCATCACACCCAGCTAATTTTTTTTATTTTTGTAGAGACGAGGTCTCACTGTGCTGCCCAGGCTGGTCTTGAACTCCTAGGCTCAAGCAATCCAACCGGCCTTGGCCTCCCAAAGTGCTGAGATCACAGGCGTGAGAGCCATGGCGCCCGCCTAAAATGGGTTATTTTACCAGCAAGGCACAGTGGCATGTGCCTGTAATCCCAGTTACTCACTACTCGGGAGGCTGAGATGCAAGGATTGCTTGAACTCAGGGGTTCAAGACCAGCTTGGGCAATATAGTGAGACTCTCTAAAAAAAAAGCATTTAAAAAAGCGGATCATCTTGTTTAATCTTGTAACTACCCTGTAAGGTGTGTTTTTCCATAAGAATACTTATGACCATTTAAATGAATGACAATTAGATACAATTAAAAATTCAGTCTCTTAGTTATATGAGCTGTACTTCAAGTGCTCAGCAGATGTGGCTGTGGCTGCCATATTGGATGGTGCAAATGTAGAACATTCTCACCGTCCCAGAAAGTCCTGTTGAACGGTGCTAGTCTGTGATACCCTTCTTTAATGTATTCATTTGTTCAACACCTATTTCCTGATGCCTTATCCCATCCAGGTGCCCTGTGCTCAGCCACTGCCTTGGGGAGCACCCCGTTGAGAGGGCAGGCAGGTGGACTCACCAGTGTTGAGGTGGGCCTGGCGTGCTGGGTACCAGACCTAGCTCCTGTTGGAGATGCAGCAGTGAGTCCCAGGGACTGTCCTGGCCTCAGTACGTTCACAAGATAGTGCTGATGAGAGAGCAGGGCAGGCTTCTGTGAGGGGTGGCAGTTGAATGGCTGGGCCCCAGTGGGTGGGTTCTGCTGGTTCCCCAGGGAGGCAACTCAAGAGAGTTTGGGTGCTTCACCCCTGGGACTGGAAGTGTGCCATGGTGCCCTGAGCAGCAGCTGAGGTGAGAATGGTGGAATATCGGTTTATTCCCGTAGCTTCCTGACTTTGAACAGGTGACTCGCTTTTTTTTTAAACAATGATTGAAACTTTCATTTTATTTAACTATTTTTTAAAAAATAGAGATGAGGCTCAATTAGTCTCGAATAGCAATCCTCTCGCCCTGGCCTCCCAGAGTGCTTGGATTACAGGTGTGAGCTAACATACCAGGCAATTATCTACTCTTACTTCTGGTCTTTCTTTGAGAAGTGGCTGATCCTTTAGAGATAATTTAATTTAATGTTCTTCTTTTTTTTTTCTCCTATAAGTACTGTATACTTATTTTAGAAAAATTAGAAATAGAAACATAGGAAGATGGAAATAATATTTACTTATCATCTTACCTCCAGCAATGACTGTTTTTTGCATTTTGGTATTTTTTTTCAGTCATTTTTCTATGCTTATCTGTATATTAGTATGTTTTTATATCATTCTGAATATAGTCTTGTGTGCTTAAATTTAAACTTAACATCTAACATAATAAACCTTTTCCATGTTACTAAAATTTTTTGCAGGCAGGGCATGGTGGTTCACACCTGTAATCCCAACACTTAGGGAGGCTGAGGTGGGAGGATTGCTTGAGCCCAGGAGTTCGAGACCAGCCTGGGCAACATAGTGATACCTCATCTCTACAAAAGTAAAATAATAAGCTGAACACAGTGGTGCATGTCAGTAGTCCCTGCCAAGGCAGGAGGATGCCAAGGCAGGAGGATCGCCTGAGCCCAGGAGGTTGAGGCTATAGTGGGCTGTGATTGTGCCACTGCATTTCAGCCTGGGTGACAGAGTAAGACCCTGACTCAAAAAAAAAAAAATTCTTTGTAAACGTTACAAAATACATTAACTTTTATTAAATTTGTTAAATTTAAAAAAATAGGTGATACATTAAAATGGTTCAAAATTTAGAAGACCCAAAAAGGGTCCTTAGGGAATGTCTTCCTTTTTTTTTTTTTTTTAGTCGGAGTCTAACCCTGTCACCCATGCTGGAGTGCAGTGGCACACTTATGGCTACCGCAGCCTCGACCTGCTGGGCTAAGGCGATCTTTCCGCCTCAGCCTTCCAAGTAGCTGGAACTACAGACGTGCGCTACCATGCCCAGCTTATTTTTTTTATTTATTGTAGAGGGTCTCACAAGTTGCCCAGGCAGGTCTTGAACCCCTGAGCTCAGGCAATCCTCTCACCTTGGCCTCCCAAAGTGCTGGGATTACAGGCTTGAGCCACTGTGCCGGGCCCCTCTTCTGTTTTTTGTCTGACCTTTCAGAGACAGTTTATGTGCATACAAACAGATATGTGTATCTATATTACTTACATGTGCATAATAATGCTTCAAACTTTCCAGTTTTTCCTCCAGTATAGGTAATGCTGCAGTGACTATATGCGGTAATCTTCATTTGCATTTCTGATTATTTTCTTAGGCTAGATTCCCAGAAGTGGAAATTACTAGGTTACAGGGTAGTAACATCGAGCACACGTGACCACATAGCTCTTTGGAAAGCTGCACGGCTTTTCCCAGCTGCAGGTATCGCCTTCTCAGAGAACTTACTGCCCTGTGTCTTCACTGATGTCTCGAAATTAGCTTCCCAGTTTGAAGGCAGAAGTGACATCTGGTTATCATTTCATTATGCGTTTATTCGATTGTTTGTGTGGTTGAACATGTGACATGTCAATTAAAAGTTCCTGGTCTCCTCTTTCACAAATCGATGTTTATGTTGGGGCGTCTGAATGTTTCACTTGTAAAATTGAACACTTGGCATCTTTTCAGGTGCTCACATTAAGTTAAGAGGGTTAATACTTTGTTTGTCATCATTCGTTGCTAATACATAAAGATATTTTTTGAGTTGGAGTCTCACTCTGTCGCCCAGGTTGGAGTGCAGTGTCATACTCATGGCCATCCCAGCGTCGACCTGCTGGGCTCAGGCGATCCTGCCGATTCAGCCTTCCAAGTAGTCAAAACTACAGGAGCGCGCCACCATGCCTGGCTATATTTATTTATTTATCTATTTATCGATTGATTGATTGTGGAGACGAGGTCTTGCCAAGTTGCCCCGGCAGGTCTTGAACCCGCGGGCTCAGGCAATCCACTCACCTCGGCCTCCCAGAGTGCTGGGATTATAGCCTGAGCCATCAAGCCCGGCCTGCTGCTAATATTTTTTAACGAGTCTTAACACGCTTTTAAATGATGATTTTGAAGTAAAAATGTGAATTGTTATACTACTATTTCCAAGACTTTCCTGTGTCATTCCTTCTTTGCTTTCTTTTTGTCACTCACCAAGTCCCCTTGTTTGTTATTATTACTATTTGTGGTAGCTTGTCTTATTAACATTCTAAAAATACACTCTTATTTTTAGCAAAATAAAGCCAAACACAGCTTTAAAAATCACTTAATAAAACAAGGCTTTAAAGAGAGCTCCTTGCCTTCACTGTCACCCTCCTGTGAGGCAGCTGCCTTTGGCTGGGGCGTACCAGGTGTGTGGACTTGTGACACATGGTGGCCCTGGCTTCAACTCACGGAGTCATTTCTTTCTAGCATTTTCATACATCTCAGTTTCAAAAACAATCACCAGAGCCCAGCAGGTCGAGGCTGTGGTGGCCGGGAGCGTGCCACTGCACTGCAGCCTGGGCAACAAGAGTGAGACTCCAACTCAAAAAAAAACCCCAAAAAAACCCAGCTGTAGCTAGCCCTTACATGGAACTCACCATGGTCCAGTCATGCCCTGAATGCATCACAAACATAATCCCTTTAATTCTCCCAGGAGCTCTAGGAAGGAGTTACTATTATTATCCCCGATTTGCACGTGAAGGAACAGACTCAGAGAGGAAAGTAGCTTGTCCAAGGTTACACAGCTGGTGAGTGGTGAAGACAGGATTAGGCCACTCAGAATTAGATTTCTGGTTCTCTTTTTGGATCCGTCGTACTCACTGTCTATTGGCTTCCTATGGTGATAAGAGGATTTAGTTCTCTCTCTTTTTTTAAAAAAAGTGATTGTTTTCCTTTCAGTCATTCAGCATACTTTAATTGAGTACCTACTATGTGCCAGACACTATTTTATCTTTGTATTGATATATATAGTTGTACATATTTTGGGGAGTACTGGTGGTATTTTTATACATGCATACAATGTGTAATGATGGAATTAGGGCAGTTGGGACGTCTGTCTCTCTTATCACTCCATTCCCTCCCTCCCTCTTTTCTTCCTTTCCTCTCTTCCTTTCTTTCCCCTTCCCTTTGTCCATCTCCCTATATCTTTCTCCTTTGCTTTGTCTTTCTTTGTTGCCCAGGCTGGAGTGCAGGAGTATGATCATAACTCACTGCAGCCTCAAGCGATCCTACTGACTCAGCCTCCCAAGTAGCTGGGACTACAGGCGCATGTCACCACATCCAGCGCACCTTCTTTATCTTGGGAACTTTTCAGTTCCCCTCCTCTAGCAATTTTGAGCTATGCACCAAATTGTTATTGTAATGCTGAGCAGCAATATCTTATTCCTTCTGTCTAACTGTATTTTTGTACCACCGACCAGCCTCTATTCTTCCTTTCCTCCTCACTGCCCTTCCCAGTCTCTGGTATCCACTATTCTACTCTCCACCTCCACGAGAGCCACTTTTTTGGCTCCTACACATGAGTGAGAACATGCGGTATTTATCTTTCTGTGCGTGGCTTGTTTCGCTTAACACAGTGACCTCCAGTTCCATCCATGTCGATACACATAGCAGGATTTCATTTGTTTTTGTGGCTGAAGGATATGCTCTTGCTTATATATACCACATTTTCTTTATTCATTTGTCCGTTGATGGACACTTATCTTGGCTTTTGCAAATAGTGCTACAGTAAACATGGGGTGCAGATGTCCCTTTGATATGCTACTTTTCTTTCTTTTGGATGTGAACCCAGCAGTGGGATTGCTGGATCATATGGTAGTTCTAGTTTTAGTTTATTCTATTATTATTTTTTTTGGTGGGGGGATGGTCAGAGTCTCACTCTGATGCTCAGGTTAGAGTGCAGTGGCACAGTCATGGCTCACCGCAGCCTTGACCTCCTGGGCTCAGAAGATCCTTCTGCCTCAGTTTCCTAAGTAGCTGGGATTACAGGCATGTACCACCATGCCCAGCTAATTTTTTTTTACTTTTTGTAGAGATGAGGTCTTGCTATGTTGCCCAGGCTGGTCTTGAACTCCTGGGCTCAAGTGATCCTGCCGCCTCGGCCTCCCAAAGTGCTGGGACTCCAAACCCGGCCCCGTTTTTAGTTTTTCAGGCCCCTCTATACTGTTTTCTTTCTTTCTTTCTTTCTTTTTTGAGTTGGAGTCTCACTCTGTCGCTCGGAGTGCTGTGGCATGCTCCCGGCCACCGCAGCCTCGACCTGCTGGCCTCCGGCGATCCTTCCACCTCAGCCTTCCAAGTAGCCAGAACTACTGGCGCACGCTACCATGCTCGGCTAGTTTTTTTGATTTATTGTAGAGATGAGGTCTCGCCAAGTTGCCCAGGCGGGTCTCGAACCTGCGGGCTCAGGCAATTCACTCACCTCAGCCTCCCAAAGCGCGTGATTACAGGCTGACACCGAGCCCCGGCCGTTATACTGTTT
>CAUYQG010210859.1:0-33719 GCA_963574415.1 Tarsius wallacei | reverse complement strand
CCCGGCTAATTTTTTTTGATTTATTGTAGAGATGAGGTCTCGCTTGCCCAGGCGGGTCTCGAACCCGCGGGCTCAGGCAATCCACTCACCTCAGCCTCCCAAAGGCGCGGGATTACAGGCTGAGCCACCGAGCCCGGCTGTAATTTTTTAATGTATTGTAGAGACGAGGTCTCGCCAGGTTGCCCTGGCTGGTCTCAAACCCCCGGGCTCAGGCAATCCACTCGCCTCCGCTTCCCAGAGTGCTGGTATTACAAGGTGAGCCACCGAGCCTGGCCTTTTTTCTTTATTCTACTATTGTAGAAACTTTCAACAAAACATGTCATCCCTTCAGAACACGTTGAATAAATACCTACTATGTATTGGGAACATAGGTGCTGTATACTATAGTACTTAGTCCTGAGGACTCCAGGATCTGGGTACTCGAAGTGTGGTCCGTGGACCAGTGCATGAGCATCGCTGGGAACTTGTGAGACGCTCCCACCCCAGACCTACTGAACCAGAACTGCACTTTATCGAGGACCCAGGTGAGCAGTGCAGCTCTAGGAAGCTCTAACAAGGAGCCTCACTGCAGGAGTATTTTTGAAGACTAGTCTGAGAAATCACACAATTGAATGGGAAGCGAGCCCTTAAGACTAGACGTGATCGGTGTTTTTATTTTTTGTCGCACACAGCTCAACTTCAAGCTTGAAAAATCGGCCGGGTGCAGTGGCTCAAGTCTGTAATCCCAGCACTTTGGGAGGCCTAGATGAGGGGATTGCCTGAGCCCACGGGTTCAAGAACAGCCTGGGCAACTTGGAGAGACCTCATCTCTACAATAAATTAAAAAATTAGCTGGGTGTGGTAGCACGTGCCTGTAGTTTGGGTACTTGGAAGGCTGAGACGGAAGGATCGCCTGAGCCCAGCAGGTCGATGCTGGGGTGGCTGTGAGTGTCCCACTGCACTCCAGCCTGGGTGATGGAGTGAGACTCCAACTCAAAAAAAAAGAAAAGAAAAAAAAAAAGAAAAATCCAGGTTGGGTGTCTTTTAGAATGCCTGGATCTGTCCATTTCCTCAGGTTAAGTGGGAATCATGTCACTTTGGTCCCATTGGGGTCTGTATCGTCGGAAAGGACGTCAGAAGTGTGGAAGTTGGAGACCATAAAAGTGCTGTTCTTTAGTTCATGCAAGACCTTCCCGGAAATAGCTCACTGAGCCCTGAGGCGGTGTGGCCCCAAGTTATTCAGGCAAGGGAGGAAATGTGTAGCCCGAGGAAGCGGCTTATGTGTATTTGTTGTTGTAGCATAGGGGTATTATTTTATATCCTGCCTTTTATTGTCCATCCCACTACATTTTCTTTTCTTTTCTTTCTCTTTGTTTTTGAGTCGGGAGTCTCACTTTGTGGCCCCGTGCAGCGGCACGTTCATGGCACACTGCAGCCTCAAACTCCTGAGCTCAGGCCATCCTCCCATCTCAGCCTCCCAAGTAGCTGGGAAAAGAGCGCCACCACACCTGGCTAATTTTTTTGTAAAGATGAGACTTCACTATGTTGCCCGGGCTGGTCTTGAACCCCCGGGCGCAAGCAATTCTCTCTCCTCAGCCTCTCAAAGTGCTGGGATTACAGGCGTGAGCCACCACGGCTGGCCTTGTCTGACTGCATTTTCAAACATTTGGAAAGTCTATTCCTTGGTGGTTCTTTTGCCCATGCCAGCTCTGGCATATCTCCCTTTCTTTTCTCTCTTCTTTCTCTAAAAAACTTTGTTTGAAAGCTTAAAAAAACAAAAAACAAAACAACAACTCTATCTTTCTGCTCCTCTGAGACTGATCTTTCTGCTCGGCGTCATGCAAATAATCACATCACTGTTCTCATTTCACACTCTGTGTGCCAGGTGGATGGTTCTCTGCAGGAAGGGAGGATTGATCACTCATCTTGGTACTCAGCAGGCAGGCGGGCAGGTCCTGGGGTGTGTGGAAGGTTCGCTGACATCACATCCACATGAAATGCAGAGAAATCTAGGCTGAAACTGAGCTGCTAATGAGAACAAAACTTCTCTCGAGAGTCTCTCTCAGCAGCTCAGAAGCGAAAATGAGATTTCCCAAAACACTCACCGTTCATTCTCGGCTCACTCGGCCTTCTCCCGAGGCTGACTTTCAAATGTCTAAACTTTATTCTTGAGGGGAAGGCCAACTTGTCGGTGTAAAATGAGGTTGCCTGAATGACTCCTTAAGTACTTTTAACAAAATCAACTTTTTATGTTGAAAATTTTCTGTCCAAGCATGGTGGCTCACATCTGTAATCCCAACACTTTGGGAGGTCGAAGTGGGAAGATCACTTGAGGTTAGGTGTTCGAGACTAGCCAGGGCAACATCACAAGGCCCTGACTCTACAAACAAATAAAAATTAGAATAATGAAAATTTTATAAACTCCAGAAAAGTAGAAATAGAAGTATAATGAACACTGGTGTGTGTGTATGTGTGTGTGTGTGTGTGTGTGTGTGTGTGTGTGTTTGTGTGTGTATACATAAAGAATCCAGGTCAGGTGTCTTGGAATTCTCTGCAGCCAGACTTGTCCCTTTCCTCAGGCTAATTTTTTTTTTTGTGGCAAAAGAGACCACAACATATAATCCACAAGTCAGAGACTGTCACAAGAATTGAAAAATTTTCATAATTAAATGAAAAGAGCAGCAGACAAAAATTGTGGTGTATATTTAAAGCAGAACATTTATAGTATATATGTTCATATTAAAAAAGAAAAAAGTTTCCAAGTCAATGATCTAAGCTTTCACCTAACAAAGCTAGAGACAGAGAAACAGATTAAGCCCAAGGCAATAAAGAGAATCAATGAAAATAAAAATGAATTTTCAATACAATTGATAAACCTCTAGCTAGATTGATGATAAAACAGAGAAAACACAGAAATTACCAATAGTAAGAAAGAAAGACATAATCATTACTGACCCTACAGGATAATAATGAACATTATAAACAACTCTATGCCTGTAAATCCAGCAATCTAGACAAATTTCTTTAAAGACATAAACCCCCAAATGTCACCTGATGAGAAAGAGATAACCTGAATAGCTCCCTATCTATTAAAATAATTGAATTTGTAGTTAAAATACTCCCAATAAAGAAAATTCCAGGCATAGATGGTTACACAGGCAAATGCTACCAAACATTAAAAAAAAAAAATAATACCAACCATACACAAGCTATTCCAGAACACAGAAAGCAGGACTGGGATGGGGTGAGGCAAGACAGACACTTCTGCACATGCGAGTGGCATCTGAGAGAGGCTGCCTCCATAAATTTTTCACCTTGATGTCTTGCTTGCCTCAGCCTGGTCCCAACACTGCACAGAAGAGGAGGCAACACTTCCCAACTCATTCTCCAATTCCTACAAGAAAAGAAAAAATTTAAAAAACCCTAAAATGCCAGACTTCATGAACACAGATGCAAAAATCTTCAAACAAATGGAGCAAATTAAAGAGAATGACTTATAAAAAGGATAATATGTTATGACCAAGTAGGATTTACCCCAGGAATATAAAGCTAGTTTAACATTTAAAAACCAATAAGTGTAATTTACCATATAAAAACACTGAAGAAGAGAAAAAATATGATCATATCAATAGATGCAGAAAAAGCCTCTGACAAAATTTAGCATCCATTTATAATAAGAACTCTCAGTAAAATACTAATAGAAGGAAAGTTTCTCAATCTAACAAATGCCATCTAAACTAACATTTTACTTAGTGGTGAAAAGCTGAATGCTCTTTCCTTAAAACTGGGAACAAAGCAAGGTAAAACTGGTAACATAGCAAGGCCTTGACTCTACAAACAAATAAAAATTAAAAATAAAAGAATGAAAATGTTATAAACTCCAAAAAAGTAGAAATAAGAGTATAATGAACACTGGAGTGTTAATTATTCAATACCGTACTGGAAGTTTTAGCCAGTGCAATAAGTCAAGAAAAAGAAATAAAATCAATATTATAAAAGAAGAAACTAGACAATATTCATAAATAAAACGATTTCTGTGTTTAAAAAATTCCAAAGACTCTACATAAAAACAACTAGAACTACAGGCTAAAAAAGGTCAACACAAAAAATCAATCATATTTCTTTATATTAGCAGTGAACAATTAGAAATGGAAATAAAAAGCACCATTTACAATAGTACCCACCGAAAAAAACTCTATAGACACATAACTAATAATTATGTGTGATATTCGTTTGCTTAGAACCAGCAAACATAGATGAAAGAACCCAAAGAGTATCTAAGTAATGCAAAGATAAACCATGCTCATGGATTGGAAGACTATATATAGTAAAGATGTCAAGCCAGTTCTTCCAATTTTGATCTGTAGAATAAAGAAATTCCATTACATTTCCAGAATTTTTTTTTTTTTGTAGAAATCTGTGAGCCAACTCTAAAATATATGTGGAATATTTCAGGAACTAGACTTGTCAAGCCAATCTTGAACATGAAGCCCTGAGTTGGGTGACTCACTCTACTTGATTTCAAGAGTTCATATAAATGATGTCTATGAACATGGCCATAGACAGACAGAAAAATGGAACAAAGTAGAGTTCAGAAATTATCCCATACTTATGTGGCCAAATGATTTTCTGAAGAGGTACAGAAGCAATTCAGTGAAGAAGGACAGTCCTTTCAACAAATGGTGAAAAACATGATCCTAAAACCAGACATTTTCTATATAAAAATGAACTCAAAATTAATTATTGACCTAAATGTAAAACCTAAAACGATGCAACTTGTGGAAAAAAATTCTGTGTGATCTTGGGTTAGGCAAACATTTCCAAGATACAACACCAGAAGCATGATCCATTTAAAACTGATAAATTGGACTTTACTAAAATTGAGACCTTCTGTTTTTCTTTTTCTTTTTTTTTAGTTGGAGTCTCACTCTGTTGCCCAGGTTGGAGGGCAGTGGCACGCTCACGGCCACCGCAGCCTCGACCTGCTGGGCTTGGGTAATCCTTCCGCCTCAGCCTTCCGAGTAGCTGGAACTACAGGCACGTGCTACCACGCCTGGCTAATTTTTCTTGATTTATTGTGGAGATGAGGTCTCGCCAAGTTGCCCAGGCTGGTCTTGAACCCGTGGGCTCAGGCAGTCCTCTCACCTGGGCCTCCCAAGGTGCTGGGATTATAGGCGTGAGCCACGGCGCCCAGCCTGAGACCTTCTGCTTTTCAGAGATCACTAACAAAAAAATGAGAAGACGAGACACAGACTAGAAAAAATATTTGCAAAGCACATAACTAACAACGAACCTGGATTTGATATTTATCAGATGAGCCCGCTTAAACATGGGAATGGTGTGCAACACTACAAAAAAAATGCTACTCTTGTCAATACTTTTAATTTTTGTTTCAGAGAATATGCTTGTCATAAAAACGTTATTTATGTTACTAGGTAATGAGTTACTGTTGTTTTTAAATATTAATTATTATACTGATTCACTAATGCATGAATCATCACATTAATGATAAAGCTATTAATGATATAAAATTATCATTTATCTACAGAATGGGCACATAAGTTATCAATGATTTTATAATTAATCACAAAAATATGCATACTCAAAAAATTTTCCAGTTTTAATGATGATTATGGTAATTTTTTTTTTTTTTTGCCATTTCCCAAGACTTCTCATTTATTCCCCAAAATCAATATTAGAGGATTGTTTCTGTAAAAATTTTTACTGACGATGTGAGGTATTACAGGACAGCCTACAATGCAAAACAACTTTACATTTAATGCGCATCAACCTCCATCCCATAGGGATTTTCATTGTCTTTCAGATTTGGCCCAGCCCTATCCCCAGGTCTTGGGGACCACTTCTCTATTTAACCTGTTTCATCAACAGTTTATATTCCCTCTTTCTCCCATCCTCTTATTCCAGAACACCCCAAAGCTCTCTGGCTCGAGCATTGTATCTTTTCCTTACGATTATGGTAGTATTGATCTAACCCCCATAAGCAAAAGCTCCTGGCATCCTCTTCAGGGTGTACAGGGATCCTGAGGCTGAAGGTTTGAGAATCACTGTGGCTATTGCAGGAAAGGAGCACCCGCATTTCCTGTAACCATTTCAGCCAAGTCTCTTGGGGAAAGATCAAATGCAAATTAAGGAAAGGTTGTTTTAAGATCAGTTTGGTTTTAGTGGAACACTTGGGTTGGGTCCGACTGTCAGATGGACCTTAATGACAATTTCTCACCAGAGTATGTTGTTATTTTATTTTATTTTATTTTATTTTTTTGAGTTGGAGTCTCACTCCGTCGCCCAGACTGGAGTGCAGTGGCCGCTCCCGGCCACCGCAGCCTCGACCTGCTGGGCTCCGGCAATCCCTCCTCCTCAGCCTTCCAAGGAGCTGGAACTACAGGCGCGCGCTACCACGCCCGGTTGATTTTTTGATTTATTGTAGAGATGAGGTCTTTACGAGGCGCATAGGCAGCCCCTTTCATTCCAGCAGGTGCCCCAGAGGCACTTTTTTCTGGAGCTGTGCTGAGTGGGAGGAAGGTGTACCTTCCAGGTAAGCCGGGAAGGCCCTGAATATGGCTTCTGACTGCTTGATGCGTGTACCTCTTGTGCTCACTTGTCCGGGTGCCACTTTATGACCTTTTTTGGCTTTGGTATGTGTCCACCGATCTAGAGTCCCAACAAAACACCTTTTTTTCCCCTATGTTCTTTGCGACTGTCAGCCACGGTCAGGGGGACGTTCTTTGCTGCTGTTAAGGAAAGCATCTGGTTCCTTTGTCTTTCTCTTTGTGCTGACGAATTGCTGATGGAAGGTCTGAGTTTGTCCGGCCCTTTGGTTTCCTGGTTGCCCTAACCTTTTCTAACAGAGCTCCACTGAACGCAGGTGGGGGAGAATTAGATGTAAATGAGGACACATCGGTCTCTGAGATGGTTTTTTTTTGTCAGAAATATTTGCAGGAAGGGAGTGGGTGGGAGAAAACCTTAAATGTCAGTAGTAAATAGGTTGCAGTTTTCAACAGAGGAAGTGGTTCAGAGACCATTTGCCGTTTCAAAATTGTAGGGCTGGTTAATGGTCCCACTTGGAAGAGAAGCATGATGTGCTTTTTAAAAAATGGATTTCGCGTGACAAAGGTAATCTGAATTTTTGGTGAGGTCATTTACTCGCTTAAATGCTTATCGAGTGCCTATGGGATTGAGGGGCAGTCTGGACCACGGGAGAACAGGGCAAGTGTTCAGACATCTTTCTTGTTTGTACACTTCTATGATTCTCCAGCATCTAAAACTTCTGCTTCTTAGCATAGCACGCATTCCCATCTTACGCTTGTCAGATTCTCCAGCGCTGTCTCTTTCTATGCTTCAGTGTATGAGGGGTGACCCCCGAATCCCAGAACTTAGGTATAAAGAATTGTTAGTTTCTTATTTCATGCTTAACCTTCAGCCACCTTCAAAATATTCTCCATTTGATACATCTATCAAGATGCCTTTTCCACTGCTCAGAACAGTTTTTGAGCTCGTCCATTCTCGTGCCTTTTAGTGCTTCTGCCATTTTTGGTTTCACCTACTTCACATCGGCAAAACATTTCCCCTTGAGGAATTTTTTCATCTGGGGAAACAAGAAAAAAGTTGCTTGTGGCGAGATCCCGTGACTAGGGAGTCATACGGTCTATGGTCAAAAACTGCTCAACACTCAGTGCAATGTGAGCAGGTGTGCTTGCAAATCACTCATCATGAAATGGGCAAACACACTGAAGGAATCTCCCCCCCAAAATTCACTGAAGCCAAATATAGCATGTCACAGCTAGCTGGAGCACTGATGCCACTGGGTTCCTAGAACACTTTCCTAGTAGGGAAAGCCTCTACTACAAGGGACCCATCCTCCGAAAACTAATTCCAGTTCTTTTTGGGTACTCCTCGTATTCTTCCCCCATTCCAAACTACCAGCAGCAGCTTGACTCTGATAGACCGCTTCATGGCTCATTGCTTTGCATATGCTGTTTCCTCTGCATGGGAAGTTCCTTTTGGATTATTTACCCATCGAACTGTTGAGTTCTCTATTTAAGCCTCAGCTCGGGGTCTCCTCTGCATGGTGGGTGTAGTTGCATCCTCTCCGGGGCTCCCAAAGCACTCTGTGTCTGCTTTTATTACCATCCTTATCACCAGGACTGCTTTGGAGCTGGCCAACTAGAGTCCCGGCCTGGATCCTCAGTTTTTTTTTTTTAACAACTTTATTAAAATATAACTCACATACTCTACAATTTATCCATTAAAAATGTACAATTCATTAAAATATGAATATGCATAATTTATATTTACAGATATGTGCCACCTTCACCACAGTCAATTTTAGGACATCATCATCTCAAAAAGAAAAAAAGGGTACCATTTAACTGCTATCACTCTATCTCTTATCTCGGCAACCCTAAGCAACCTCTGATCTACTTTCTATCTTTATAGATTTGCCTATTCTGGGCATTTCATATAAATGGAGTCATTAATATGTGGTCTTTTGTGTACAGTTCGATGACATTTCGTATACTCAAATGTTGCAGAGGAAACCCCTTTTCCATTAAGTGGCTACTTTCTGTTCCCAGCCCTTGTCAACTACTAATCTGCATTCTGACTCTATGAATTTACCTGTTCTGGATATTGCATCTACATGAAATCGTCGACCATGTGACTTTTTGGGATTGATGTCCTTCACTTAGCATGAGGGGTTTATACATGTTGAAGCATGTGTCAGTACCTCATCCCTTGTTATGGCCGAATAATATCCATAAAAAGGACACCCACATTTTGTTCACCCAAGCATCAGCTGATGGACCTACAGGTTGTTTCCACCTCTGGGCTATTACGAATAATGCTGCTGTAAACATTGGTACACAAGTTTTTGAGTGGACACACCTAGTTGTGGAATGGCCAGGTCATCCGGTAATTTATTCGTTAGAGGAATTGCCAGCCTGTTTTCCACAGTGGCTGTATGGTTTTAAATCCTCACCAGCAGTGTATGAGCGTTCTGGCTTTTTGAAAAGAGGCATCCTAGAAGGTGTGGCATAGTATCTCCCTGTGGTTTTGATTTGCAATCCCCTAGTGACAATGATGGTGGGCATCTTTCGTGTGCTTATTGAACCTTTGTGCATCTTCCTTAGGGAACTATCTATGCAGGGCCTTTACTCATAAAAAAAAAAATTGGGCTGTTTGTCCTTTTATTGTTGAATTGTAAGAGTTCTTTATGTATGCTAGACACAAATCCTTTATCAGATGTGTGATTTGCAAGT
This sequence comes from Tarsius wallacei, assembly GCA_963574415.1. Lineage (NCBI taxonomy): Eukaryota > Metazoa > Chordata > Mammalia > Primates > Tarsiidae > Tarsius > Tarsius wallacei. The sequence continues at coordinate 24,465 of CAUYQG010210859.1, read as the reverse complement.
ATTTTCTCCCATTCTACAGGCTTTTTCGCTTTCTTGGTAGTGATCATTAAAACACAAAAAATTGTGGCTTCTCACCCGTGTCTACCTTCCCCACCCTGGGATTCGCCTGCCAAATGACCCCAAGCACACTTCTTCTGCGTCTAGCCAGGATGTAACAACCCCCCGCCCCGCCCCCTGCGCACGCATAGGTGGAAGGGCAGCTATTTGGGCAGGTACGGATAGAAGATTTCCTAGAAACAAATGTCTACCAGCAAAAGAAGCCATGAATTATGTGGGTTTGGTACCATGATCACAGACTTTCTAGAAAACACTGGAGGCCACCAGTTGGCAATCAAGGGATGATGGAGAGGAGGTTTCAGGGACAGAAGGGGGTAGGGTGCTACCACTTGTCTGAGTGTAGGACGAGCACCTCTCTGGGACGTATGGTAGCATAGAACCACGGACATCAAGGGCTAAGTACCAAGGGCTAAGTGCACATGCAGGAATCAGTGTGAACTACCGGTGGAGAGAAGCGGCCCGGAAAATGTGCCCAGCAGGCAGGATGCCTGCCCACAGTGGCCCCTAGATACATGGAAAGAAAGAAGGGATGGGGAGAGGGCAGAGAGGCGTTGGGGGATACAGGGACCCCTCGATGCGGGGGTCTTTTGCAGCCACAAAGCAGGTTCTTGACATCTCGAACAAAAAATTGAACGAGACATACAAGCCGAGAAAGTAGATAGAGAGATGTGTTGAGCAGAAGTGGCAGTGCACTCCAGAGGATTAGGTTCCGTTCTGCAGGGCGGGCGACTCTTTCGCTGCGGTCGTGCTAGACACTCACTGGAAGGGCCCAGTACACGTTGGAGGAGCCAGAACGTGTTGGATGTTCACTGAGGCCCCAGCACGTGGCTATTTCATTGACCCATTCCAAATGTCGCCCTGGTGGGACATTCCCACCCACAAGTTTCCCACGGGAGGAAAAAGGCCACCCCCTTTGAGCCATGCGCCTAAGCCCTTGGGCAGTCCTCCGTCCCCATCCGGCCACAGAGGGCTGCTTCGCGCGTGTGTGCATGCCCTGGCCGGCCCCCTCCCTCTGCGCAGGATTCCTGGCCCTTTCTCTCCTAGTTCCTTTTCAGAGAAAGGAGGTTTACTGATAAAGAAAAGCAGGAGGGAGTGTCACAGAATTTTAGAAGGCTCTGTCTGGTCATCAGCAGAACTAAAAGTTGGTGGGATCTGTAGACAAGGAAAGGGGCCTCTCGCCCAAAATGGCTCCTTGCAGGTGTGCCACGTCGCCTCTGTGGTCCCGTGAGGGGGTATTTCTTTCCGTCTTAACACCCATTGCAAGTGTGTTGGCACGGGCATCTGAGATTGCTTTCTTTTTTTTTTTTGAGTTGGAGTCTCATCTGTCGCCCAGACTGGAGTGCAGTAGCACACTCCCGGCCACCGCAGCCTCCACCTGCTGGGCTCTGGTGATCCTTCGGCCTCAGTCTTCCAAGTAGCCGGAACTATAGGCACGAGCCACCATGCCTGGCTAGTTTTTGATTTATTGTAGAGACGAGGTCTAGCCAAGTTGCCCGGGCCGATCTCGAACCCACAGGCTCAGGCAATCCACTCGCCTCGGCCTCCCAAAGTGCTGGGATGACAGGCTGAGTCACCGAGTCTGGCCGAGATTGCTTTCCTTGGATAGAAACAGTGAGCGTCAGAAAGGCATGTGGCCTCTGGAGTGAGGATGGTGCCGGAGGGAGACTGGGAAGGGAAGTCCCCAAAGAGAAGCCGGAGAGCTGTGGCCGTTGCCACTGGCTTTCCTAGACTGCCCCTTGGTCCCTCTCCAAGTCCTTGGGACTGACTCCGTCTGTGGTATATTCCCTCCTGCCACTTTCAAATGCCCGACTGTTCTCATTGTATTCTTTCAGCCAATTGCGCAGACCTTGTAGGGAGATAACGTTCTCATTGCAGTCTGGTCTTTCCAGCCTAAAAATAAGCATACTTCTCTCAGGCTCATGTGGGCTGAATCATCTTTCCACCTTGGAGTAGACCTGGAATTTCTAATTCCTTAGGGCTTCAACATTTCCGAGTGCTTGTACAGGAAGCTTTGCCTGGGGCTCCCATAAGCTTCATTGAGAACAGGAAAATCACATGGTGGAGTTGACTAGGGATTATTTGCAGCCCTCTCGGGGTCCCCGCGGAGTCCCTGGATCTGCTCCAAGTCCACCACCATGCCCGTCATCTTCAGGAACCCTTGGTGTCAACTCCGTCACAAGCATGTCTATTTCCTATACAGAATGGGTCAGGCAGAAAAAAAGGTGGGCATTCTTTACAGCTGGAGTGGACCAGTAGCAGGGTCTGCGGAGAGCTGAGGGAAGGCTTTGTGTTGCCGGGCCGGTCTGAGGGCTTTGCCATGGGTCCTTTGTTCAGAACGGACTTGACACTCGAGGAAAATGAGCAACCTGGAGAGAACATTACAGCTGGGCGTGGTGGCTCATGCCTGTAATTCCACCACTTTGGGAGGTGGAGGCGAGAGGATTGCCTGAACCCAGGGGTTCGAGACCAGCCTGGGCAACTTGGTGAGACCTTGTCTCTACAGTATATAAAAAAATTAGCCGGGCATGGTGGCACACGCCTGTAGTCCCAGCTACTCGGGAGGCTGAGGTGGAAGGATCGCCTGAGCCCAGGTTGGGTGGCCATGAGCGTGCCACTGCACTCCAGCCGGGGTGGCAGAATGAGACTGACAAAAAAAAAAAGAGCATTACACACACACCACAACACACACACACATACACACACACCACACACACTTTCACAACACACACGTACCCACAGCACACACACTCACACTACAACACACATACCACAACACACATCTGTACTACAAATACACAACATACACCTATACAATAACACACACACCATAACACACACATACATCACAAACACCTTCACAACACACACATACCCACGGTACACACACTACAATGCACACCTACACTACAACACACACCACAGCACCCCACAACACACAACGCACACACCATTACACTCACACACACACCACAACACACACACATGCCACACACACCTTCACAACACACACATGCCCACAGCACACATATGACAACACACCTATACCACAACACCCCCCACCACACACATACACTCAAAACATACACAACACACACACCACCATATACACCACACACGCCATGCAAGACACATACCACCACACACATCTACACTACAACACACAGCACAACACATACCACAACACACACCTGCACTACTGTACACACCCACCCACAAATCACACACACACGCGCACACACACTCCTGGGACGTCCTGTTGTAAAGAATTGTTCTGATTGATGGTAGAGTGATTCTATCTGGCCGGCAACCTACAGGGAAATCTGAAAGGATTTTATCTGTAAGAGAAATAAGAACACAAGAGCTTCTTTCTAGCTAACCTTATTTTAGTTCCTGCTGACGCAAAGATCAGCTTCCGAAAACACCGAGATTGAGGCCTTGTCATTCTCGGTACATTTAAAGCTTTTCAGATGCCACTTTGCAAAGGAATTGATGAAAAACATCTGTCAGCCTGATTCCCAGACCAGCCATGTTTCTCAAGAGGTCCACAGGATGAAGCTGGACTCTAAGGCTAGTAAGTGCCTTGGGGTCTGAGAACCCAGACGCAGGAGGGCACGGAGGGTGAGGAGGGTTGTGGGTGGGGCGCACCCTTCCTGGCTGCACCCGTGAAACTTAGTGTTTCTACTCACAGGACACAGGAGTGGACTTCCCCAACCTCCTGCCTCTTCCCACGCCGTTAAATGCCAAAACCATCATGAGCATCGATCAATTTCTCACGCATTCTTACACTTTGCCCTTACTACCAAGCGAGAGGCATCGGGCCCCTGTGCCCTAACCCCTCCACTGCCCCGGGCCCCCTCCCCCTCGGGGCTCACACCTTTCAGTCACGGAGGAGATCTTGGGCAGAATTCATCTGGACCAAACTTCGTTCTCAGAAGAAGAGTTTTCATGGTCCCCATTTTACTGAAGATGTCATTGGAGCCCAAGGTGCGGAGCTGGAGTGGTTTGCCCAAGTTCAGCCAGCTAGTAAGCACTCAGACCTTCTGACGTCTTTTCTGGAACTCCCTGAAACTACTTGAGCAGTAAAATGAAGAGACTGGTTTCTCCAAGGAGTGAATCAGCTCCCCCAGAATTTCACATGGTCTTTCTTCTTTATCAGAAGTCGTCTTAGACATGGACACAGCAGGCGATGAAGGTGAAAGGAAGGTGAATCGAGACCCTCAGGTTAACCCAACCTCCCTCACCCCACCTCTCTCCATGCTGGGGGCCGTGCCCTGGACTCTCAGAGGGGCTTACCATTCTAAGTCTTGCGAGGGAGAAGTCTTCCTAGAGAAGTGAGTTCCTTTTCTGAAAGTTCAATACTGTTTAACTTTGCTCAAGACCAAGTACTTGTGTGTTTCTTTTTGCTACAGACTCTGTGACAAACTCATTAGTACCTTATTAGCCGGGACTGTTGGAGCAGAGCTGATTCTAATTAAGGAAAATTAGTTTGGGGAGCTTAAACCAATGCCGGAAGTGATCCTTGCCTGGCCTAACAGGAACTTGATAAATGCCACCGCACAATTGGCAAATGCTGGCAATCAGAAGCAATCAAGCTACTAAGGCTTTCAGTGGCTCAGTTCAAAAACTCCACCCATCTGTCGGGGACAGGATGAGGAGAGAGAGGATGTGGGCGTTGAAGAGTAATTTCATCAGGAATCTGATAAATTGGCCAGGCTGGGGGGACAGGAGACGGGTGACGTTGCAAATAAGACTCCAGGGCGGCTGGGTGTCAAAGGCATCCTGTGAAACGTGAAAGCGGCATATTAGTTCCCGATGACGGTCATGACCCTGGTTCCTCACTCTGGTGATAGACATGACTGGTAAGGTTGGCTGCACAGATGCAAAAACAAATGCTTCCCATTGGTAAAGCTCTTAATTTTAAAAAACTCATTGTCTCTCTAGATAATTCTATGCGATACTTAAGGCTGTTAGGTCCACAGTAGTTTAGGGCATGGTGCTAGTTAGAGGCAGGACCTAATAGACTAGTAGGTGATTGTGCAATCTTTGTTTGTTTGTTTTTTCAAGTTGGAGTCTCACTCTGTTGCCCAGGCTGGAGTGCAGTGGCACGTTCACGGCTACCCCAGTGTCAACCTGCTGGGCTCCGGCGATCCTTCCACCTCAGCCTTCCAAGGAGCTGAAACTACAGGCACATGCCATCATGCCTGACTAATTTTTTGATTTATTGTAGAGACGAGGTCTCACCAAGTTGCCCAGGCTGGTCTCGAACCTGCAGGCTCAGGCAATCCACTCGCCTCGGCCTCCCAAAGTGCTGGGATGACAGGCTGAGCCATCGAGCCCGGCCTTGCAATCTTTGAAGATAACTTCTGGCCTTCAGTTTTGATGATATACATCGAGGTTCAAGTATCTGTAGAACGAGAGGCCATTGTCTTTGGTTCAGACTCCGTGTGTAGTTTAATGAAGTATTAAGGCGAAGACCATCATCACAAGCCATCCCATTTGGTCAACACCGGCACCTTCTATTTACCTGAAGAGATCATTCCTTCTCTTTAGGCTGGTTGGCACCTTTGGAAAGCTACAAAGGCAGAACTTTTGAGACCGAGGCTGTGACAGCAACTGTAACAACTCGCCAGGAACAGGAATGAAGGCACTCAGAACAGGCACCAGAGACTGAGAGGAGAATCAAAGGTGTTTATTCCAGAAGTCTTAGGTGGAGTAACCTCCCAAAACCTGAGCACGACCCTCCGCTTCAAGCTGCATTTTTTTTGTTTTTTGTTTTTTTTTGTTTGTTTTGAGTTGGTAGTCTCATCTGTCGCCCAGGCTGGAGTGTAGTGGCATGCTCCCGGCCACCGCAGCCTCGACCTGCTGGGCTCCGGTGATCCCTCCGTCTCAGCCTTCCAAGTAGCTGAAACTACAGGCGTGCACTACTACGCCCGGCTAATTTTTTTTATTGTAGAGACGAGGTTTCACCAAGTTGTCCGGGCTGGTCTCGAACCCCTGGGCTCAGGCAATCCACTCGCCTTGGCCTCCCAAAGTGCTGGAATGACAGGCTGAGCCACCGAGCCCGGTCTTCAAGCTGCTTTTATGGGGCTTTTTGTTTACAGCATACATGGGTTTGCCATTGGTGGGTTTACAATTTTAAATTTAGGGCGGGGAACGGTTACTTCTACTTCTACAACAAGCATTGAAGCAGACATTTTAATGGACATTTCCATAGAAGGTGTAATAAAGCGTGTTTACAGAAACAGAGATTGCAGTTAAGGAAAATGGCATTTACTGTTTACTTACGGTGTGTTTACAGAAGCAGAGATGACAAGCAGTTGCTTACTTAAGATAAGATCCTTGAGGTCAGCTTTCCTGCTTAATTCCTGTTTTGTTTTGTTTTTTCTATCTCAAGGCGGTACTGTTCACAGTAGCCAAGCTATGGAATCCGTCTAAGAGTCCATTAATGGAAGAATGAAGAAAGGAAATGGGATGTATTTACACAATGGAATACCATTCAGCCGAAAACAAAGATGAAATCCTCTAACAGACCCTCCAACTAACCTACCCTCACCACTCACGTAGCATCCAGCTGGGGCACCGTGTTCTGAACGTTCACTCCCTGTCTCACCTGCAGGGGCATTTGCCAGTCAGATGCAAACTCAAGTCTGTGTGTTGACGTTTTCATGATGACAACTTTCATCCTTTGTTCCTCTGCTCAGTCTTTTGACATGGATTTCAGCTTCCTGCTGTGATGGCCTCTGAGCTAGGAAGCTTGTAATCTAGTGCTGTGATGTGGATATTTGACCTTGGAAACCTCATGCTGAAATCTGATCCCCAGGGTTGGGGGCAAGGCTCGTGGGGGGGGGGGCGGTTTGTGTCACAGGGCAGATTCCTCATGAATGGTTTGGTTGTCCTGGTGGCAATGAGTGATTCTTGCTCTGTTAGGTCCCACGAGAGCTGGTGGTTGAGAAGAGCCTTGCACCCCTGTCCACTCTCTTTCTCATTCCCTCCCCATGTGGTCTTGTCACTGGGAGTTTCCACTTCAGCTTTTGAGAAACGGGTTTAAGCCTGTTTCTTGCTTAGCCTACACTTTAAGGGTTTTATTTTCTTTCTAATTGAATTGTGTACTTGCTTGAGAAATTCCAGAGGCTGTTCTAGAGGCTGACTTTGGAATCACAGAGCACGGAGTCACCACGGCAGAATTCTCCACTTTTTAGAGCTCCCCTTTTAAGGCGATTAACCTACCACCTGGCCACCTTGGACAGCATCGGCCAGCTCCCCAGAGGGACAGCAACTCAAGATGACCATCAAAGCAAGACCTACCCCCGTGCTGCTCCCAGATTCCCATCATTCCATTCTTTCCCTTTAAAATTCCCCCTCCTCAGCCTGCCATTTTGAAATGCTTTCTTTGAGGCCTGAACCTGGCCATTTCCCCATCTGCCAGCTTCTGGAATGGTCAACTTCCTTCCACGGATTTCGTGCATGTTTATTTTGGCCTGCAAGCGGCAAGCTGCAGGACTTGCCACCACCAGCAGGCTCTGCACATGGGCTGCCCCTCACCTGCCACTGTGAGTGGAGGCTTCCTGAGGTCCCCCAGACGCAGGTGCCACAGCCTGCAGCACCATGAGCCAGAGTCCTCTTTTCTGTATAAATTACCCGGCCTCAGGCGTTCCTTTATGGCAACACAAACAGACTGAGACATAGAGTATTAATTCTACCTGTACCCCAATCCCAGCATGGAGACATCGAACAGCTCTTCCAAAGTCGCATAGCACAGGAGTTTTTCAAGACCCTTAACTTCTCCGAGCCTCAGTTTCCTCATCTGAAGTTGGAGTTAGACACTAGGATCGGCTTCACAGGGTTCCTGTGAAGAGTAAGGAGGAAGAGACTTGTGAAGCCCCTGAAACAGCAGCGGGCACTGCTGAGTCATTCCTGCCGTCTGCACTTGGCCCTTGGTGTTCATGATCGCGCGTTTTTATTTGCAACATGGCGCTCCCCGGAAAAATGATCTAAGTTACCAAAAAGGGAGGACATCCAGCTTTCATAGGAGTGTCTTGGGAAGACGCCTGTTCTGACCATTTGCTGCCACGTGGGTCCCCCTGCTGGCCCCTTCGATGGACGAGCGCACCATTCGGTCCTCGGGTTTAGCTGAAATCAACAGGTGAAGGCTGGTCAGAGGAACACGTGATGAAAGTCACTGTCGTTTAAACACCAGCGATGAATTAGACACAACACAGATGTGGGTTTGCCTTGGTTTGGCAAACACTCCTGTTCAAGGATGTGCTGAGACAGGAAGCCCCGCGGACTCACAGCCAGAACATGGCGCCTCAGCTGGGTTCTAAGTGAATGCAGAGGGTGGGTTAGTTGGGTCGGCTGTAAGTTTCATGGACCAGAGCCTCACTGAGAGAGGATGACAGGGCCAGAGTCTAGCACATGGCATCTCTATTGAATACATCAATGTATTTTAGGGTTAACTTATTATTAGAAATTGCATTCATGGGTCTGTGTTGCAAAAATACGGGAGATTTACACAAGTCCGTTGAATGGCAAAGGAGAATCCTCGTGGTCTAAATGGAGGAAAGGCTTGAAATTAAATCCTGCAAACTAACAAGAAGAGAGAAGTGTGTGGGGTTGGGACCGGGCCTCTGAATGCATCACCAGGACAGCAGGTCAGGGGCCCAGTGCTGGTATGTCCCGTGCTATGTGCATATTTCAGGAGTGTTTACGGGTGAGTACAGGTGGCAGAAGTAACTAGAAGGAAAGCTGGAGATGGGGAGGGCCAGTCCCAGTCTCACGTGATGACTTAGCACTCAACAAATAGGAACACAGAGCTGGCCAGGGCAGTTTTGCCAAAATGTCCCACGTTTATTATAACTCTTCTTTACAACTCGTTACTTGACATTTGAACAATGGCTGTTATTATATCGCCTTTAAACTGTACAATGTTTTGGAGAATTAAAGATTTGCTTCAAACTCACATCTAGCTATTTTCAGTTACTGAAGCATTTGTTTGATATAGTTCCGTGAATACCTTTGCTATAATTAAGTTTGTTTCTGTTTAACATGACATCATACGCACATGGTCATGTGACAACAGTCCTCACATATCTTTCTTCATGCTGCAGGATATTCCCTGAAACTGGCTACTTTTTACTTGGTGTTTCCAACTTTTCCCCTCCTGTGACTGCCTTGGCACAAAGCATCTTTATATATGTAGTTGTTTTTTTTTTTTTTGAGTTGGAGTCTCAGTCTGTTGCCCAGACTGGAGTGCAGTGTCCGCTCCCGGCCACCGCAGCCTCGACCTGCTGGGCTCCAGCGATCCTTCCGCCTCAGCCTTCCAAGTAGTTGGAACTACAGGCGCGCGCTACCACGCCCGGCTAATTTTTTGATTTATTGTAGAGATGAGGTCTCGCCAAGTTGCCCAGGCGGGTCTCGAACCCGCAGACTCAGGCAATCCACTCACCTCAGCCTCCCAAAGCGTGGGATTACGGGCTGAGCCACTGAGCCTGGCTTATATATAGTTTTTTTAAGTTTCTGCTTTTGAATCACAGACTGTCCCCAACATACAAAAGAGTTCAGGTCCAAGAACACATTCATAAGTCCATTTGTTATAAGTCCAACAAAGTTAGCCTGGTTATCCAACTAACACAATTGGTTATATAGTACTATCTGTATTTAACAGGTTATACTAACACCTCATGGAGAGAAACAATACATAAAAAAATGCATATGTGCTTTGTTAAAGTTTGTAACTTGAAGGTTCGTATGTAGGGGACTTCCTGTATTGATTAGGAATAAATTCCCAAGGTTGGGTTTAGTGGCTCCATGGCATCACACTGTGGTGACATACAGGCAGTCTGTTCTTCTTGTGACTACCATGTGTCCTACAAACTCTGTGTGGAAACCTGATTCCTGACTTGGCCTCTCTTCTGCCATTCACCAATGGGCACTCCTACCGTAGTGAGATGGCCCCCCACCGAGCCTAGCTCATGCTGCATTCACCACTCAGAAACTCATTCTTGCTCTGTGCCTTTGACCTTGTGCCCACTCATACCTCCCACACAATGCCCTCTCCAAGCCTCTGCTCAAAGAACAGCCTTCCTCCTTACTCTAACACACACTGGGCTCACTCCCCTCCAAACTCCTGGTGTGGGTTTAGCCTTTATCACGCAAACGAGCACTTTGTCGTCCTTTAAAAACTTCACATGAGCTAGTTTTTCTCTCCACAACCAGATTCTAACTGACATTGACTGCAAAGGCTGTGAGTTATATATGTCTACAGCTTGATTAGTTCTATCAGAAGTGCTGGGCCCACTTTTGAAACTCAGCAAATACTGTTGACCACCAGTAAGTAGTTGCCATATATACATTATTTATTCCAGTAATCCTGTGAACTCTTTTTTTAAAACCTTGTATAGGCTTCTCTCTTATTCTGGCAGATGGTAGAGAAAGGGGTAAGCTTTTGGGGGCCAGGTCTGGGTGCCAGGTGACTGTTGGGGCAACTCAGCTCTCCTCGGCGTGTCTCGCAGTTCTCCAGCATATTCCTTATTATAAGATCGGGAAGAAAAAAAGGCAAGACCAGCAAGAAGACACACTCCAGGGCCGCTCCAGCATGCGCCAAGTCTCTGGGTACACCACGTGTTCTCACATCCTATTAGAGCCCAAGCAAGTCTCATGGCTGAGCCCAGAGTCATGAGGCAGGGCGTGTAGGAGGGGAACGGGGTATGTACTGGTCAGGGCCTCGGATGAGGGGGTACAAAGACGAGAGGGGGAGTGAAGAATCTTGTCATCAGCCCGAGAGGCAGACAGGCCAGGTGTGCTCTTACCTTCCACTTGTCAAAGAGGGAAACTAAGGCTTACAGGCTGTCGCATCGCCACTTGTGTTGGAGTCAGGCCAGAACACGGGTCTCCTGTCTCCGCAGTCTGTGCTGAGGCCAGGCCCTTCCGGACTGCTGCCTCGGCCCTCTTCTGGTCTCTCTCGCCGTGAACACTGCACCCCATCTGACTCGCACACGAGGATGAAGGTGTGGCACTTCTCTGTGTTCTGGAAGTGCAGTGGACCCTGCAAATGTCGTGGCATCTGGCAGGGAGGAACCCTGCATGAACTTCATGCTATCAGAGTGATCACCAGTAGGACCAAGTCTGTGGGTTGGACCCACAGACATTTCCTACGTAGACACTCTGCGCCGGGTACTCTGAGCGGCTCTAGGGTTATTTGTATGAGTATGGAACAACCCTGTTCTTGTAACGCCCCCGGTAACGGGTTGAAACTTGATATATAAGTGGCTCATAACAATCGAGTTTGATGAGGTAATGACAGAGATATTCCTAGGGAGTTGTGAGCGCCCAGCCCTGTCTAAACCAGACCAAGATGCAGGACTCAAGTTGGAGGAAGCTGCCAAAGAGACTTTCTTTACAGAGGTGATCATGGAAGCACTGAGAATGGATGCGATCTCTTGGAGAGATCTCTGAGAACGTGAGATGTCCGGCACTTGGCAACACCAGCCAACCAGTGGATGTTCCCTGGCGTTTCGGAGAGTTAGCCCATCACAAGAGGGCCCCGATGATGTGTGAAAAGGCCATTTCTCTTTCTCTTTCTGCCTAGACTATCAGCTTTTGAGGAACATAATCTGCTTTTTTTTTTCCTGAGTCAGGGTCTTACTCTGTCGCCCAGGCTGGAGTGCAGTGGCACGATCACAGCTCGCTGCAGCCTCGAACTCTTTCTTCAGCCTCTCGTGTAGCTGGGACAAAAGGTACATGCCTCCGCACCCCATTAATTTTTTGACTTTTGTGTGTGTGTGTGGAAACGAGATCTTGCTATGTTGCCCAGGCTGTTCTCAAGCCATCCTCCTGCCTGTCTCCCAGAGTGCTGAGGTTACAGGCATGAGTCGCCATGCCCGGCCCTGCTATTGGGTTTTTGTGGTGGGGTGGACATTCCTCGTTGGTAGCTGCCTCTGGTCTTTTTATATTCTCCCTAAACTTTGGTCACGTCCCAGGTCATGCATCCTGCTTTCTCGAGGAAGCCCCACAGCGTGACGGGGCATTCTTCCTGGTGGCACAGAGCAGAGTCTGACTTTCTGGCCTGCCATGACACGCTGACAGATTATCCTTAAGTAAATGCCTTTTCTGCTTAAAATATCCAGAGCTGTTTGTACCTGAGAGTGCTGACTCATGACGTGGCAAAAAATGAAGCAAAATAAATAAAACAGAAAAAGTCCCACAGCGTCCTGCCTTTCATCCTGCATGCCAACCCCTGGACCAGCCTGGGCAGCGAGGTGGCCTCGGCGGGAGTCTCTGAGCTCTGAGGGAGCCTCCTATCTGAGCTGTGGAGCTTGGCTGAGATATGGATGGGAGTGGCCAGAGGGCGGTGGAGACAGCAGCTGAGATACTGAGGAGAGGCAGCCGGGGGTGGGGGGGGGGCAGGGCTGTCAGAGCGGGCACTTACTGAGAATCCCACAGCCATCCCCAGCTGGGTAGAAGAAGCCGAGAGGCAGGAAGAGCTGGGGTTCAGCATCCAGATGGGGTGCAAAGAGGAGGGAGACGGAGGCTGAAGGCTGAGACCGCCGGAACCAGGAGATGTGCTGGAGCGGAGGAGGGATGGCAGGCGGGTGGGGGGACAGCTGCAGGTGGGTGGTGGGGACAGCGGCACGTGGGAGTGGGGACAGAGGCAGGTGGGTATGGGGACAGTGGCACGTGGGTGGGGGACAGAGGCACGCGGTGGCTCTGAGAGGCCTGGGGGCAGCAGCACATCCTCCCCGCTCTGGGATGTCTCTGGAAAGGCAGCATCCACCTCCCCCGCGGCTGCGGTTGCAGCGCGGGCAGGAAGGAGGGCAGTTCTTGGCATCCGTCTCGTTCTCCCCTCCGGGATGACGGTGCTGACTTTGGTTCAAGCCTTTGCTCTGCCTCACTGGTTTCTGCCCCTCGGCCCCCACCTCTCTGCTGTCAGCACGTGGACGGGAGACAAGGACGTCAATTCTAGGAAGCCCGGCACCGTGATGGCTCTGTGTTCTCTGCATCTGAAATCCAATCAGAGTCAAATCTGATCACTGAGGAGCAGAGAAACCCATGTACGTCATGGTCTTTGCTGGGCATCTCATCACTTTTCATCGGGGAGCGAGGGGGTGGTTCAGTGAGCCCGGGGAAGGTTCGAGGCCGTGTGGGAGGATTTCTTATCAACGAAAACAAGGTTGGGGCTGGGACCCCTTCTCCGTCTCACGTACGCAGGCTTGCAAACACTCCCGTGTTCGGTCCCTGGGAGCAGCTGGGCCTGTTTGTGGCCCTAACACAGGAGGCTTGAGAGGCGGCGGAGTACACAGTTGGGAACAGAACGTAGAGCAAACCCTCCCACTGGGCTGTCTTGGCGTTCGCAATCACAGAGTTAGAAGTTCTCTACTTTGAGACTTGAGGCCTGTCTGTCTTCAGGGAACTCAGATTTAGATCGAAATGCCACGGAGAGAGGAATTCCTTCAACCGTCTCGAGCAAGAGGAAGGTGGAAGGAGGAGGAGCTCAGAGTCAACCCAACACTAGCCAGGGCAGCTTCACGATCTTGTCCAGGAACGGATCCCAATGCAATGTCAACTTAAAAATTGCAAATCTACAAATTTAGAAAAGAACTTTATAGCTTATAAAGGGTTATGGCCTGCAAGGTGACAGCCTGGGCAGCCTAGCCTCTGGTAGAATCCAGTCCAGTAACAGGCGTTTCACAGGGGGAGAGGGCGAGACCGGAATCGATGCCAAATGGGTGGCCTAAGTATACATATTCAACAGGTTATAGGAGGAGCTATGAATATTCATGAAGGGGCCCAAACACATGTAGCGTGAACAAATGTCGGTCATGGTGGCTCATGCCCATAATCCCATGGGAAGACAGCTTGAGGCCACGAGTTGGAGGTCAGCCTGGACAATATAGCAAGACCCTATCTCTAAAAAAAAAAAAAAAAAAAAAAAAAGCAACAACAAAAAAACCAAATCACCGAACAAACATGCGTTACGTGTACCACATGTCTGCCTTAGGGTGGAGACTTTATATTTAAATGTTTTAGTTAAGGCCTACACATCAAAAGGTGAAGCAGGGAGATGGAGGCACTCAGGGCGCAGCCTCTGTAAACTGTCCAGATCCAGTCCCGGGTCAATGGTCTCTTGTCAGGAGAAATTGACTAACATCAGTTTCCTGTCCAATCAAAGCTGCAGTTATGGCTAGTGGAACGGGGGTCAGTCAGTCAGTCAGTGTCTGCCGTGATGAGCTGCAACCGCTTCAATATTGCTTATCTTGAGGGGCCTTGTTCAATTGGCTGGGACTTAGGATTGTATTTTTAGTTCTCGCCAAATGCTGCTGGAATTGTGATTTTTCTAAAGGTGGTGTTTGAAGCATTAGAAAAAGTGAGCAGTCCATCAGAGCCTCTTATCTACGGAGGTTTGCGCTCTAAGATTTAGGAGTTTTGCGGGAAAACATACCCATCTCTTCTCTGGACCTCTTTTTCTTCGTGATTTTCTTTCAACTCCAAAAATATAACTTCCATGCAGCAGGGTACTGTGCATTTCTTAACACTGTGTCCCTGACAAAGGATAGACGCTCAATAAATATGTAAGCCATATGTGCGAACCGTTGTGTTTTTTCAATCTATGTATAACACCGCTATGAAAACAAGTTCCAAAGACCAGTGACTCACTGTGTAAAGCAACATTTCCTTTGCTTTGTTTCTAAAAAATAAATTAGTATTTTAACATTCAAAAGATAGGTGATGGGAATATAAGTGGTTTTCAATATCTTCTTTTCCCATTTTTATTTTTAAAGCAGTGAAACTATTTTATCAGATGAAATTTTACAGGGAACTTTAATTTATAACACATCTCTAAGCCAGGTTACCTCGTTCCTAGTGGGACAAGTTTCTCAACACTTTTTCCATAAGGCAGCTCAGAGGGTATCAGAATCCCGGTACCCAGGGAATGGGAAACCCAGAACCTTCCAACTCCAGGACTTGCTGCTATGAATACCCATTTCGCAAGACATCCCATGGGTGTCTGGAGACACTAAGTTCATGTCCTCCTTCCTTCATCCATTTTAGTGTTTTACACTGCTAAGAGATGCGTCTTATTGTCCAGTCCATTCTTTAATGCTACGTCTCTATTTAGAAAAGCTATATGACTTCAAAAGTGATTTGAAAGGTAGTTAACTTCTTTTAAAAATATGATGATAGACTTTTCTGTTTAGTGTCAAACCGCAAGTCAAAGTCAGTGAAGAGATGGAAGGTCCATTGTTGGTTTTTTTTTATGTTGGAGTCTCACTCTGTTGCCCAGGCTGGATTGCAGGAGTACGCTCACAGCCATGGCAGCCTCAACTTGCTGGGCTCAGGTGATCCTTCTGTCTCAGCCTTCCAAATAGCTGGAACTACAGGTATGTACCACCATGCCCGGCTAATTTTTTATTTATTTATTGTAGAGACAAGGTCTTGCCATGTTGCTCAGGCTGGTCTCCAACTCTTGAGCTCAAGCAATCCTCTCGCCTCCATCTCCCAAAGTGCTGGGATTATAGGCATGGGCCACCATGCCCAGCTCCATTGTTGTTTTATCTGATCTTTTATTTCACATGACTAGGTTTCTGGAATGGTTAGAAACTGAAACCCCCCCAAAAATCATAGTTTTCCCTCCTGAAAACTTTCTTTAAAAATTAGATTTTATTTTTTAGAGTAGCTTTAGGTCCACAGCAAAATTGAGTGTAGATGGTACACAGGGTTTTAATATATCCCGCCCCCACTCAACGCACCCCATGGTCAACATTCCCCAAACACTTGAGGGGTACATGTGTTCCAACTGATGCACCTACAGCAATGGGTCATCACCACCCAAAGGCCATACCATAGTCTTCACGCGGACTCACTTTTGGTGTTGATACTCTATGAGTTTAGACAAGTGTATGATGACATATAGTCACCATTATAACGTCATACAGAGTAGTTTCATTGCCCTGAAAAACTCTGTGCTCTACTTTCTCATTCCTTCTTCCCCCCGACCTTTGGGAACCCCGATATTTATGCCATAGTTCTGCCTTTTCCAGCATGTCGTAGAGTTGGAATCCTGCAGTATGTAGCCTTTTTAGATTGGCTTCTTTTACCTAGTGTATTCCATTGTCTGAATGCACCACAGTTGATCCATTCACCTGCCGAAGGACAAAACTTGCTTCCAAGTTTTGACAATTATTAATAAAGCTGCCGTAAACATCCACGTGCAGGTTTTTGTGTGGATATAAGTCTTCAGTTCACTTGGTTAAAAGCCAAGAAGTGTGGTTTCCTGGATTGTATGATAAGAGCATGTCCTGTTTTGTAAGAAGCTGGCAAACTGTCTTTCCAAGTGGCCACACGTTTTGCATTCCCCGCAGCATGAATGAGCATTCCTGTTGCTCCAAATCCTCGCCAGCAATTGATGATGTCAGTGTTCTGGATTTTCTTTCTTTCTTTTTTGCAGTTTTTATGGTTTTATTTAAACACAAAACGTGCACATGAGCTGTCTATTCATTTTCTTCACTGCGCAGACTGGCATTAGGATTGGTGACTCTGATGGCCAGCTGGGCTGCTCTTTCTACAGTGGCTTTGCGGTTCTTGGAGGAAACATTGTGAGCAATCCCAGCACAATAAGATTTGTTGCACATCAGTAGCACTTCCAGTTCCTTGACATTGTGGACCAGGAACTTCCAGAAGCCACTAGGCAGCATGTGCTTTGTTTTATTGTTGTTCCTGTAACCAATGTTGGGCATCAAGATCTGGCCCTTGAATCTTCTATGCACCCTGTTGTCAATACCTCTGGGCTTCCGCCAGTTACGCTTAGTCTTGACATATCGGTCTGACTGGTGCTGGATGAACTTCTTGGTCCTCTTTTTGACGATCTTGGGTCCCCTCTCTTCCTTGGGGCTACCTACTGAGGTGGCTGCCATCTCCTACCTGGATTTTCATCATTGTAATAGGTGTCCTATTGTTATTTTAATTTGCAATTTCCTGACACCATACAACATTGAGCATCTTTTCATATGCTTATTTGTCATCCTGTATGTTTTCTTTGGGAGATACTGATTCAGATCTGTTGGGAGCAGGTGTGATGTGGGGAGCAGATGAGCCCTGTCACTGTGGCAGGCCTTGAGTACCCCAAGGTCGTAGGCAACTCGCTTGGAAGCTCTGCATTCTAGCCAAAGGTAGGCTGTGAGGGATGCAGCCTGCGACACGAAAGGGTGTCTCAGGTGCCCATACATCCGAGGACAGATAAAGTCTTAGCTGCAATAAAGCCCTAGATATAAGAAGATAACCGCAGAATGGCTCGCCTTTTAGGTAGCAACATAATTCCGTTGTGACTCCCTCACAGACCTAGAATCCCTTCTAACTTCCCTTGTGCTTGATTATAAAATAAACGTGCTGAGCTAGTTCGGGGCCACTTCTCCTCTATCAGAGGAAAGTGTCCCATCTGGCCCCAGTGTTTCTCTATGTCTTTGTGTCTGTGTCTTTCTTAATCTCTCGCTGCTCTCTCTTGGGACCCCTTGAGACAGCCCCGCAGGCGGCGGCACAGATCTTTTGCCCATTTTAAAATTGGGTTGTTTGTTTTCTCACGGTTGAGTTTTAAATGTTCTGTATATATTTTGTGAAAGGTATCTAAAAAACCTAGAAGAAACTTAGCTTATTCTTCAGTCTTTTGACCTCAGTGTAACCATTAGAAAGCATTCAGATATTCTACTGCAGAACAAGCAGCCTATCCCATCCCCCCTAGGCAAATCGCCTTCAGTTGCAAGATCAGGACAGCCCAACCATTCATGGTTTAGCATAATAATCTCTAGTAAACTTTTGGTTCCTTGTCAAGGCCAAAGTCATAAGAGTTTGTGAGTTGCAAATGTCTGAGTTTGTGAATTGCAAATGTCTAACAAGTCTCTTGTAGGAAACCCCCCCCCCCAGGGTTAACCTAATCAGCCCTCTATGAGCTACATGACATAGATAAGCTCCACCATGGCAGCAATCACGTGACTAACCCACCCATCTGCCTGCTGTCCATCACCTGACATCATCAGTACCTGCGCTTGTTTGCCCCTTTGTGATGACGTGGAAGCAGACCACCACCCAGTGATCTTCCCCCATCAAGGGGAATGGTTAAAAGGACTCAACCACAAGCAACCAGCAGCCATTGCCTTGCTAGAGTCTGGTGTGGCCATGTGCTCTCTGAGCCATGGCTGTCGCCATGCTTCCTGGCTTTGATCCCCCTCCCCTACCTTGGGGAGGTGAATCTTCTTTCTTCCTTCTCTTTCGCTCTCTAACTTACTTTTAAATAAACTTTTCTTTCTTAACCTTTTTGTGTGTCGCAATTATTTGCATCTACTCAGATCTCTGGGTCCCCAGTGTGCCCCTCCGGCTTGCCAGCCCCGGCAGTGCTGAGTGCCTCCCTGCGCCTCTCCACCCTCACCCTGTCCGTCCATACCCTAACATTTTGGACACCAGTCTTTTATCAGAAATGTATTCTGCAAGTATTTTCTCTCAGTCTGTGGCTTGCCTTTCTATTGTCTTTTGCAAAGTAGAAGTTTTTTTTTTTTTTTTTGAGTTGGAGACTCACTCCATTGTCCAGGCTGGAGTGTGGTGGCACACTCACGGCCACCCCAGCATCGACCTGCTGGGCTCCTGCGATCCTTCTGCCTCAGCCTTCCAAGTATCTGGGACTACAGGCATGTACTACCATGCCTGGCTAGTTTTTTAAAAGATATATATTGTAGAGACGAGGTTTCACCATGTTGCCCAAGTTGGTCTTGAACCTGCGGGCTCGGGGCTCGAGAGTCTTCTTGCCTCAGCCTCCCAAAGTGCTGGGATGACAGGCTTGAGCCACCATGCCCAGCCTGCAAAGCAGAAGTTTTTAATTTTAATAACATCTAACTTAACAATTTTTTCTTTCTTGGGTCATACATTTGATATTTTATCTAGAAAGTCATCACCAAACCTAGGATCATCTAGATTTTTTCTTATATTAATCTTCTAGGAGTTTATAGCTTTTTTTTTTTTTTTTTACATTTAGGTCTATGACCCATTTTAATTTTAGGAAGGCTGTCAGTCTGTGTCTAGATTAATTTTTTTGCATCCTTTGTTGAAAAGACTATCTTTTCTCCATTGCGTTGCCTTTGTTCCTTTGTGACTGAATTTGTGTGGCCCTATTTCTGGCCTCTCTGTTCTGTTCCATTGCTATATTTGTCTATTCTTTCACCAATACCATACTGTTTTGATTCCTATAGCTTTATAGTGAGTCTTGAAATTGGGTAGTGTCAGTTCCCTGACTTTATTCTTCCATATCATGCCAGTTATTCTGTGCATTTTGCCTCTCTATATGAACTTCAGAATCAGGCTGTCCACGTGCACAAAATAACTTGCTGTGATTTTGACTGGAATTGCATTGAATCTACAGATCAAGTTGGAGAAACTGGACATCCTGACATTATTAAGCCTTTCTATTCATGAACATTGAGTATCTTTCTTCATTTATTTAGTACTTCTTTCATTTGTTTCATCCTAGAAACTTTATTGTTGCCTCTAAGGGAAACAAATTGCTTTTTCACATTTCTAAGTGGATAGGTGATAGGTGATTGGCTCACTCCAACTTTAGTCTGCTTCTGTGCTTTTTTTCCCCATCTCGGATCTCTGTAGGTTATGGTGGGATCCAAGGGAAGAAATAAGCAGGCAGTAAGAACTGAACAATTCACTTGGGGTGGGAAGGAGAGAAGAGGCCATAGTGGAAGGTCTCGGGAAGTTGCTGCTTGGTGTTGACTCTGAAACTCACTTCACCCAATAAGCAAACAGACCTGAGCTTAAGTTCCAGCTCTCTCTCACTAGCTTGCCTCTGGCAAGTTACCTTTCCTAAGTGTCCACATCTTCATTTGCATGGAGAAAATATCTGAGTGTCTCTGTGAAGAGTAAATTATTAAACAAGGAAAATATAAGAATGCAGAGAGACATATACACACACACACTCAAGCACACACGGTATCTATAATCTGTCAATCTGTCTGTCATCTATCTGTCTATCAACATCTATCATCTGTTTATCAATCTATATTTATTTCTCTCTCTCTTTTTCTATCATCCCTCATCTATATCTATCATCTGTCTATCTCTATCATCTATCTTTCTATCATCTCTCTACCAACATCTTTCTCTTTCTTTCATCTCAGTCATTCATCATCTATGTCTATCATCTATCTATCCATCATCTATCGATCTCTCTACCATCTATCTATCTCTCTATCTACCTACCTCTCATCATCTATCTGCCTAACATCCATGGTAGGTGTCCATAATCACAGTTATTTTTAATCCTTCCTCCTCCTTTCCTTGGAATAATCAAGGCATAAGCCTTTCCCACCTTCCTTTGGTGTCCAACCTCTGACCTTGTGGGGAGAGGAGGGGTCACCCTTCCTGCGGGTGGGGCAACCTCACAAGCCCTCCAGGCATGGAGGTGCAGAGTGTAACCCATTAAGGGCTCCACCCCAGACCTTAGGCTAAGTTACTTCTGTTCCTCTTCCCAGTGCTGTCCCTTGCCTGGAGCTGATGAGCCCTTGTAGCACTTGGACCTCACTTCTCATCACTTCAGCATCTGGGTTTTAGAAAATGATTTTATATGCTTAGAATTAATTGCCCATATAATATGTTTCTTCTAGTGCGAAAGTTCTTCTTTCTATATTCTCAGAGAATCCATTTTTATTCATTAATAATAATCATACACGGCAGGTTTCTTTGCCCACACTGTTTTCTCCCTTCTTTACCTCCATCCATCTCGAAGTCTTTCTCTTTGGCTTGTGTATTGCTTAGCTAGATTTTAGTACTGAGCATTCTCATTATTTGTGGCACTAATTTAGCTAGATTGGCTCAGCCTGTCATCCCAGCACTATGGGAGGCCGAGGTGAGGGTAGTGCCTGAGCCCGTGGGTTCGAGACCAGTCCGGGAAACTTGGGGAGACCTTGTCTCTACAATAAAAATCAAAAAAATTAGCCGGGCATGGTAGTGCATGCCTGTAGTTCCAGCTGCTTGGAAGGCTGAGGCGGAAGGTTCACTGGAGCCCAGCAGGTCAGCTCTGGGGTGGCCGTGAGTGTGCCATCGCACTCCAGCCTGGGCGATGGGGTGAGACTCTGACTCAGAAAAAAAATTTAACTAGATTTAGCTAGATTTTTTTCTAAGCTCCACCTGATCATTAAATATCATTCTTTTGTCCTGTAACATGTTTGGCTGCTTAGAGGATGCCTGGGTGGCAGCTGCTTTCTCCAGAGCCTGTAGATACTCTCTCATAGTCTTCTATCTCAACGTGCTTACTAATCAGGAGGGGTTCTTGCTAAATGCAGATTTGAATCCAGTAGAACTAGGGAGGGACCTGAGAGTCTGCATTTCCAGGAAACTCCTGACTGATTCAGCTGCTGCCTGCATGTCGACTGCAATTTCAGTTGCCATGGCCTCTCTTGTGTAAATGAGGAATACAAGGCTAGTCAGGGTTTTATTTCTTGTACAGGTTAGTCGTTCTATTTCCAGAAAGTTTGCAGATTTCTTTTTGTATTGTAATTTAAGAACTTTGGTGACATATGCTCGTAGATGTGTCTTTTCTCATCAATTTAAACCAGGATTCAGCAAGCGCTTTAAATCTTAGATTCAGATGTTTCTTCAGCTTGTGGATATGTAATTATGTTGGATCTTCATTACTAGTTGATTCTGTGTTTGCAAATTTGCCTACTTGCTGCAATCTTATGTAGCCCCAGAATCAATGCCTGCGGCAATTTTGTGATCATTCGCACACGGGCAGAGTGGCAGAAAAATCTGAGTCACCCGGCATGCATGTCGCCTGTGGACGCGGGGCAAGGCGTCGCTCTGCCTTCGCGTTTCAGCTCTCCCACGGCAAACAGGTATCCTTCTCATACTTTATTTAATGCCATGTGTTTTGCACTTTCGTGCTTCTTGTGGGTGATTTTGCTTTTTCAAATGGCTCCCAAGTGTAGCGCTGAAGTGCTGTCTGGCATTCCTAAACGCAGGGACGTTCGTGTGGTAGGTGAGCTTCATTCAGGCATGAGTGGCAGTGCTGTTGACCACGAGCTCAGTGTCAACGAATCAACAACATACACTAGACAAGGTGTCTTTAACAGAAGCTCACACAAAACAAGGTTAGGTATTGATCACATGATGAGAATGTTGGGACCGGAGGCTGGCAGAAACCTAACCCATTCTTCCTCCTTGGAGCAAAATTTCAGCATTTGACAATTGAGTGTTTGTCCCAACTGTAGAGGACATTAGTACCACAAAGAATGAGAACGCATAGTATTAATTATTTTTCATCTTTTCTCTGTTTCCTGGATATAATGTCATTTGATTGCGAGGCATCGTCCTGTTTACATTTTGCTGAATTCGATTAGCTAATACTTTGTTGAGGATTTCTGCGTCTGTGTTCATGAGGGAAATTGTTCTGTAGTTTCTTTTTTTCCTCGTGATATTGTTGTCTGGCTATCAAGGTAATAATGGCTTCAAAATGGGTGGAGATGTGTCAGCTCCTCTTCTAGTTTCCTGAAGTAATTTGTGTAACAATGATATTACTTCTTCTTGAAAATGGGGGACATTTTATTATTTTTAAAATTATTTTATTTTATTTTAAAGATGTGGGGTACAACTCAGGATGAGGTATACAAGTGGACATCATACAGGTAAAGTTTGGGCCTCCCTTTGGTCCCCACTTTGCCTGGTTTGAGATCAGTACCCTTACTGATGTTGTTTCCCTGCCCACCCTGGCAGTATCCTGCTACTGCCAATCTCTTTCTTATAGTATTGTGGTAAATATTCAGGGTCTGCCTATGAGTGAGACCATATGGTATTCTGTTCTTTGTTTCTGTGATAGATCACTGAGTATGATAGACTCTAAATTCATCCAAGTTGCTGCAAAGTCCATATATTTGTCCTTCTTTATGGCTGTATGATACTCCATCATGTATATGTACCATATTTTTTTTATCCATTCCAGTTTTGATGGGCAGCACGGTTGGTTCCATGTTTTTGCAATTGTAAATAGCACTGCAATAAACATGCGTGTGCAGGTATCTCTTTGACAGAATGATTTGAGTTTCTCTGGTTATATTCCTAGTAGGGGGATTGCTGGGTCATACAGAAAGTCAATTTCTTGTTCTTTTAGAAATCTCCACTCTGTTTTCCATAGAGATTGAACTAGTTTGCATTCCCACCAGTAGTGTAGAAGCATTTCTTTTTCTCTGCATCCTTGCTAGCATCTGTTGTTGTTTGTTTTATTAATGATGGCCATTCTTACTGGGATTAGGTGGCATCTCAATGTGGTTTCGATTTGCATTTCCCTGATGATGAGTGAGGCTGAGGACTTTTTCATGTGTCTGTTGGCTGCCCATATATCTTTTGAGAGGTATCTATTCATGTCTTTGGCCCACTTTTTTTTTCTTGAGTTGGAGTCTCACTCCATCACCCAGTCTGTAGTGCAGTGGCACGCTCACGGCCACCCCAGCGTTGACCTGCTGTTTTGCCCACTTTTTTTTTTAACTTTTAATTTTTTAATTTTAAAGATGTGGGGTACAATTCAGGGTTAGGTATACAAATGTTCACTCTGCAGGTACCCTTGTTGATGAGGTGTGCCCCCCGCCTTCCCCAGGCAGACTCCCACTACTGCCAATTTCACTTCCCTGCCCCTCTCCTGGCAGTTTTCTGCTACTGCCAATCCTTTCTTATAATGTTACGATAATTGTTCAAAGTCTACTTATGAGTGAGAACACGCGATACTCAGTTCTTTGTTTCTGTGAAAGATCACTCAATGTTATAGACTCTAAATCCATCCAGGTTGCTGTGAAGTTCATGATTTTGTTCTTCTTTATGGCTGTGTAATATTCTATCATGTATATGTACCACATTTTAAAAATCAGTCCTCTTTTGATGGGCAGCATGGCTGGTTCCATGTTCTTGTTACTGTGAACAATGCTGTGATAAACATACGTGTGCAGGTATCTTTTTTATAGAGTGATTTGAGTTCTTCTGGGTACATATTCCCAGCAGGGGGAATTGCAGCGTGGTATGGAAGGTCAAGTTTTAGATCTTTTGGGAATTGCCACATTGCTTTCCACAGAGTTTTGCCCACTTTTTAGTGGGGCTGTTTGTTTTTTTTCCTTTTGGCACATTTGAGTTCCCTGTAGATCCTGGATGTTAGGCCTTTGTTAGAAAAACAGTTGGACAATATTTTTTCCCATTCTGTGGGCTGTCTCTTGATGGTTTCTTTTGCTTTGCAGAAGCTTTTCGGTTTCATGAGGTCCCACTTGTCTATCTTCTCTCTTTGGTATGGGCACTTGGGATGCCGATCAGGAATTGGTTACCAGTTCCAATTTCCATAAGGGTGTCTCCTGCATTTTCTGAGGTTCTTGTAGTCTGAGGTTTTAC
>CAUYQG010210856.1:0-30883 GCA_963574415.1 Tarsius wallacei | reverse complement strand
GCTGAGGTGAGTGGATTGCCTGAGCCCGCGGGTTCGAGACCCGCCCGGGCAAGCGAGACCTCATCTCTACAATAAATCAGAAAAAACTAGCCGGGCATGGTAGCGCGCGCCTGTAGTTCCAGCTACTTGGAAGGCCGAGGTGGAAGGATCGCCGGAGCCCAGCAGGTCGAGGCTGCGGTGGCCGGGAGCGGCCGCTGCACTCCAGTCTGGGCGACAGAGTGAGACTCCAACTCAAAAAAAAAAAAAAAAAAAAGAAAAGTCAGTGTTGACAAGACCCATCCTGCAGCACTGCGGAGACTGAAGAGCTTCTAGAGAGCAGAGGCCCTTGTAGCCAACTTTTGAGTGCAGCATAGAAAGCTTGAGGGAGGAAATACGACTTCTGGGAGAGGGCATAGGAGGTGAGAAGGTACCAGGATCTCACCCACCCACCCATAAGGGATGAATTATGTCTGGGACCGAGGCTGCATAGAAGATCAGTAGAAGGCAAGGAAGCCAGCAAGGCAGGCCAGGCAACCCATGTTTGCACAGGATGAGTGGCACCTGAGAAGGCCTTAGTGGAAATTTTGAAAACAAAATCTTTTGAAAAAAATAGGCTAAACCTATTTATGTTCATGGTTATATTTTATGGTTTATTTTATGTATTTTTATGGTGATACTTTAGACTGAATGGTCGATTTAGTAATTAACATGCTTGCAACACGAAATGAACAACAACAAAAAAGAAACAAGACCAAACAAAAACTTCTAAGACTGCTTACCAAGATCCAAGAGAGTTTCTGCAAGTTGTCACGAGGGGCTTGTCCAAGTTTATGTGTGCCCTGGGAGTCAGTCATTTTTGTAAATGTCAGTTCATCATTTGTTTCACGGGAGAAAAAAGGCCATAGGGCAAATAGTATCCAAGAATGGATGTCACAGTCTTTAGCTTTAAGAAGCTTACAGTCCAGTGCTTGGAAGTCTGGAATTTTGTAAGGCTAGAGAAAAACAGACAATAAAATGTCAACAGAGGGGAAGTGATAGAAGCCTCACTGTTCACAACGCCCTGCCTCGCTGATCTAGAAGCCACAGGGAAGACGTTGTTCCACATAAGTGAATTTTCCAGATAACTGTCACTTATCCTTTTAGGCCCCAAAAATCTTTCCAAGGAATTTTTAACTATTTGAAATGAAAATCTCTCTCAAATGGATTACATGCTTCCTTACCTCCTTAAACAGAGGATTCTGAACATAAAATCTAACCTTTTCTTGATGACTCAGGATCGTCATTGTGAAAATCAATTATTGTACTCTCCTTGGGTTCAGCCATGCTTGCAGGGCTGAGTAGATCTGAGGCACTGGCTGGCGACCCTTTTCCCAGAGTCCTCAGAGGGTGCTCCCACTTTATCATATTTCTCCTTGCCAGCTATCAGTCCTGTGCATGCTCCTGGCTGCACTGTTCTCGGGGGACCTGTCTCCTGAGGCAGCCCCTCCCACTCCTCATTGTATTGCTTCTAGGTTTCTAAGTACTCGGTTTGGTGGAATTGTAGAAAACACAAGGTAAGTTCATTTTGACTGTGGGACTATGCGTTCTGTGATTTCAATTTGGCGGCATCACTGCCTTTGTCCTCGTGTTCTTTTCCTAACGCGACTATCTGACGTCCCTGATCTTGTTTTCAGGGGGAGGGCATGGATTTGGCGGCAGGCCGTATCAGGAGTCAGGGCTTGACTCTGCCACTTACTAGTTATGTAACCTTGGGCAAGTGGCTTGATTTCTACAGCTTCAATCGCACCACCTGAAAAGTTTTCAGACAACCTTAAACCCATAAGGCTGATATGAGGACTGAAAGAGAACTGTAGACTCAGTTCATTGTACCACACGTGGTACGTATCAGTGTCCAGAAAACACTAGTGTCCTTGCTCGCAGCTTCCATCCTGGCAAGGAAGGGCCAAACTGTGTGTCATAATGAGAAATACCTGTCGGTGAAGTGGTGGCCACAGAACACTCATTTGCAGAAGCCCCATGTAGACGTGGCCCCAGCCACGTACCCTCACTGCTGGAAGCCACCTGGGGTGCCCATGCAGGGGAACCCACCTCCTGGAAACAGGAACAGGAAAAACAGTGTGCACCATTCATAGTCACATGGACCTGAGAGTCAGAGCCCAGAGCCCACAGTTACATGAATATTCTCCTGGTCTTCGTTATCACTAAGCCACTTGCCTCCCCATGGGAAGACCAAGGACAGAAGAAGAGGAGGGTGGAGGCCGTGTCCCCCTTACCTGTCTGGGGAGTCTCGGAGAGTTGGTCAAGTTTCTCCGTTATCAGCTGCATCTGGGGTGTGGTCTGAAAAAAGACTGCTGATCCTATAACACTGTTTTACATCCTGTTTTTTCTACATAAAGCATGCAAAATAGCTTCCAGATCAATAAATATGACTTTACACAATCATTGCTGTGAACTCCAGTGTGTTCCATTATATAGATGCATTCCAATTAACAAATCTTCTATCTGGACATGTAGATTGCTTCCACTTTTTTGTTATAACAAATAATGCTTCAAGAACATTGGTGCATGTAGATCTTGGCGAACATGACTGATTATATCCTCAGGATCAATTCCTTGAGGTGCCATTTCCAGGGCAGGGAGTGTGCATATTTTGAAGACTCTTGCCACATTGACTTCTGCAATGTATCAAGGCCGTACCAATTTATACTCCGCAAAACACGGTGGGATTGTGTGCTCATTTCCCAGCAATAGCTATTATCGTCTTACTTTAACTTGGACGATCTCATGAATAGAGAGAGAGATCAGAGGCAATCATGAGGGTGTGTCCCCCCCGAGAGCGTTATAGGGACCCATCAGCATTAGTGTACCAGTGTACCAGCTGCAGTAAGAGGCTGCATTTGGCTTTGGTGAATTTTTTGTTTTTTGAGTTGGAGTCTCACTCCTTCGCCCAGACTGGAGTGCAGCGGCCGCTCCCGGCCACCGCAGCCTCGACCTGCTGGGCTCCGGCGATCCTTCCGCTCAGCCTTCCGAGTAGCTGGAACTACAGGCGCGCGCTACCACGCCCGGCTAATTTTTGATTTATTGCAGAGATGAGGTCTCACCAAGTTGCCCAGGCGGGTCTCGAACCCGCGGGCTCAGGCAATCCACTCATCTCAGCCTCCCAAGTCATGGGACTACAGGCTGAGCCACCGAGCCTGGCTGGCTTTGGTGAATTTTTTTGGAAAATTATTTCCGTGCATTTGCCCATGTCATGATGGTTGATTTCATGGTGGTTGATTTATGAGTGCACCTGCAGTTTTGACCCAAACTGGCATGACCCTCGTGGCCCACCCTCTGTATTCACCCGATCTCACCCCCAAGAGGCTTTTTTTGTTGCTTCCCCAGATGAAAAAGTCCTTAAAGAGAAACATTTTGCTGATGTGAAACAAGAAACAAAAAATGGCAGAGGCACTAAAAGCCAAAATTGATGAGTTCAAAAACACTTTTCAGCAGTGGAAAAAGCATCTTGATAGGTGTATTGCATTAAACAGAGAGTACTTTGAAGGTGACTGAAGTTAAACATGTAAGAATAAATAAACAATTTTTATAAATAAATCCCAGATTTGCGGAGGTACCCCCTGTGCAATATTTTTGCTGTTATTTTTACATGTATAGGCTGATTCCCATAACTTTTTTCCCATAACATTTTTGATTCCCATAACTTTTTGGCTAACTGGTAGTCAGGATAGAAGAAGCTATGAAATACTATACTTTGTGACTGTACATAGATTTAAATCGATAAGAAGAGAATGTGGAACATTCTTACTTGTCATAGACTATCCTCTGTACTACACATAATAGGTTAGAAAGGGAGGAAATTAAAGAAAGCAAAATGAGAGAAAAGTGAAAATAATATTCAAATGACCAACAGTGACTGAGACTTCTTAGGTTTGAGGATATGTGTGGGACGGCTTGCAAGCATCATCTCTGAGCCAAACAACAGATCTGCACAGTAAGCACGGTTGTTATCCCCATCTGGCACTTTAGAAAGACACAGAACCTCAGAGAAAGCAAGATGTTTGTTTAATGCCACGCAGCTGGGGCGGGGAAGCTCTAATTCTTAGAGCTAGCGTCACCTGAATTCAAAGCAAGGATGCTATTTCTGATACAACATCCAAAGCTCCAAAGAGCCTAGAGTTTTCATAAATGCCTTTGTTGTGTAGGAAAAGAGAAATGAAGCCAGAGCTCCTTCTGCGAAGGTCATGGAGTTGTCAGGGTCACCTGAATTGGGCAAATTCCAGGGTTGGCAGTAGAGGGTTTGCGCTGTCCTTGACTAGATGCAGGCACGTCCATGTCTCACACATCCCTTCACAGGGGGCCCTGTGGATCCCCAAGCTGGTGTTTCCAGAGCCTCGTTCTGCCTGCTCTCGGCTCCAGCTTAGACTTTGGTTCTGTTCATTCAGCAACAGCAGAGGTAGAAGGAGAAAGAAGACAGACACGATGGGGTCACGCTTGGTTCACCCCTGGGTCTTTCTCATTCAGTTTGTGATGGAGCCAATGGCGCTGTCATTTTCTGACAATTTCCTCTGATATTCTTCCCCAGAGCTACTGATAAGTGCTGGCCAATGGAATGTGTCGTCTGTCTCTTTAGCTGAGGGTTTATTCTGGAAACTCCGTTGTCTCTCTAAGTCATCGATGTCCATGGGAAAAGTGTCTTTTTTTATTCCCATGCGTCTTTGAATTCTCCTTCACAGTGCTTGCTACTTTCTACCCTGAGCTTTCTGCAGGGCCTGGGGTCCCATGCGACACGGTAGCTTCTAAGACAGGGCCAGAGAGTCCCGCCTGTGCCCATCAGCACCTTGTCACAGAGAAAAGAGTGGTCACTTGTCCTTAGAGTAGGGATTCCCTGGTTGAACGGGCCTTTTCTCACTTGGGGACACCTTCATAATAATGTTGCCCAAGGCCCTGGTTCTGAAGGCGACATACGATGAGCATATGGAAAAAAACAGGAAACTACTTACACAGAGGACAGAAAAATAAATATTGAAACCACTGTCTTTAAGATACTTTAATTGCATGGCCAATTAGCTCTATAACCCACAACTTCCCCCTGGAAGGAAGACAAGATTAAAAGTGGCTTGGGAAGGTGACTGTATGGGAAAGCAGAGTGCCCAGCTCTCTACTGAGAGTGGGCATTTGAAAGATTGACTATCCCCAAATTATCTTGCAATAGTCTCCATGGTGCCCAGAATGCCCCTGTTGGGTTTACTCGTTGGGGTGTGAGTATCTGGCATACACATCCTTTTGCACTTACCAGTCTGTGTAGTGAAACTCTGTTTAGGGATACCCGCCTCGATAAAGCTGTGACTTCTCTAAGGCATAGGTAAGAAGTCAATATTGAAACACAGGAAACCACTGGAAATGCAGAGTCCATTACTTTGAAATCCAATAGCCGTAGGACAGCCTGAGTTGGAGTTTACTTTGGTTTTTCGGAACAGAAAGCATTTGTGGAACAAATTAGTCATGCAAACAAAATTGCCATGAAGGTTGTTTAAATTCTTTGGGAGCGCTAAGGCTCCAGAGCCCTACAGCACTCAGAGCCCCTGTGTACCTCCCAGCAATGGGCTGGTTGCAGCTATTTCCATGCATTCAATCGTGAGGGCACAGGGCAGGGTTTCTACCTGCAGTCGGTTGCTCTATCTAGTTACGTGAAATTTAAAGGGACACAGTTATCTAGTTATGGAATTAAAGAGACAAAATTCTATTTCTTTTCAATTATTCTAAAACTCTTAATTTTTCTCTTTCTCTTAATGACAGATACTTTAGTGAGGGCACAGGTCCCTGGTTCTATAAACTACATAATAAATAATCAATGCTATATAATGTATACAATAGTATGTATAAATATGAATTATATGTATACTATGTAGATACTATGCATTTTCTGCTGTGTCATATACTCTTTGTATGTTCAAACACCTGTGAATACACTTGTACATATAAATCCTCATGTTTCTATGCAATATTCAACTTCCTAGCGGAATAAAACTAATAATTCAGTATGGAAATCTAAGTAAGGGTTTGTGATACTGAAAATTCACATTGCTGATAGAAAAGAAACAGTACATTGAGGTGCTCGGGGGTTCACTAAACTAAAAATGCTTTGTCCCCATTACTTGCCCCAAACAAGATGAACAGAATTGACATCTTGTGCCCTCTGCTAGGTATTTATTTGAGTGTCGCTGGTGTGTCAGGCACTGTTCTGAGTAGTGGAAATAAAACACTGATATGACAGAGTTCCTGTTTACATGACAGTAGTAGGGATGACAGAAATAAACACATGCACACAGAAACAGAGCATGAAAGCAGTGAGGCAGAAGTGCCCAGGAGGATAAGAGGTCAGAGAGTGAGCAAATGTGGGGAGCTGCTTTTCACATCTGGTGGTAGGAAAGGCCTCCTGGAAGGGCCCGCGTGGGGAACTCCCCAGCAAAGCCCTGAGTGAAGGGGATGCATGGGGCATGTGCCTGACCAGGGCAGAGGGTTCCAGGCTGAGGGCCAGCAGGAGGGCCGGTGTGGCTGGAGGAGAACAAGGATGGGAGTATCCAAGGCCAGGCACCCTAGGACTGTGGATTGAATTCTGAGAGTCCAGGGAAGTCCCTGGAACATTTTAAGCAGAGGATGAGTACCCTTCCTCTCTCCATCTCAAGTCCAAAGGGTAATGTCAGGTTATAGAAGTCAGACCAAGCAAAATGTCTATTGCTAAGTACATAGACATTTTAGGTCGCTCCTATTCCTGGTGACTGGAAACAGCTGTGAGCTCCCTGGGGGTAGAAACATGTCTCCCTCCATAGCCCCAAAGTCTAGTTCAGGGCTCTCTGCAGAAGGCTCAGTGACCACCTTGGTTCACCTGATTCATGGCAGTACTTCTGTTCTCTCTCACCCAATTAAGCTGAGCCGAGATTGCTTTTGCTGCTTCACCAACCATTTTATTGCCGCCAGCCTGTCTCTACCACACTCACCAATCCTGGAGGTCTGCATCAGAGATCCAGAATCCTTGGATCTGGAGGCACTACCCCCATTCCCATGATTCATTCATTCTTCCCTCCCTCCCTTCATTCCTTCCTTCCTTTTTCCTCACCTCCCTCTTTCTCTCCACAAACACATGCACACACACACACTCACAAACACTCACACACACAGTTGATGGCTAGAACTCATCCCAGTGTCCATAGTCCCTTCACTACACCAAGTGCTACTGTAGTACTAAAAAAAATTTGTAACAGGAACAGCATAATTAAAACCACAAACTATGACCAGGGGTGGTGTGGCTCATGCCTGTAATTCCAGCACCAAATTTGGGAGGCTGAGACAGGAGGATTGCTTGAGCCCAGGAGTTCAAGACCAGCCTAGGCAACATAGTGAAACCTCGTCTCTGCAAAAAAATAAAATCAGCCTGGCATGGTGGCGCAAGCCTGTACTCCCAACTAACTCAGGAAGCTGAGGCGGGAGGATCATCTGAGCCCAGGAAATCAAGACCAGCTTGGGCAACCTAACAAGACTCTTGTCAAAAAAAAAAAAAAAAAAAAATCATTACAAAAACTTATCAATCTCCAGAGACTTGGAAGATGCTCAAAGCTTCATGAGCAGCCTGACTTAGCAAAAAGAAATATGCATGCTATGGTGATGTGATTTGAGATATCCTAGGAGCGCCATGATTGTGCCACTGCACTCCAGCCTGAGTGACAGAGTGAGATCCCTACTTAAAAGACAAAAGCAAACAACAATAAAAAACCTCACAGACCTATGCAATGACATCTGGAAGACAAAATGTCAGGGAAGCATTTGGATTTTTTTTTTTAACCTGCTATCTCTACTTTATGTGCAACAAGAATATATAAGGAAACCATACTTTCTAGAATGCATATTTTTTTAATTCTCCCATGGCTGCCAATGATACTGGCTCTCAGCTTCTGAGCATCTTCCCCCTCCCAGGTATTTCTCCCAGGTATCTCCATAAATCCTCTCCATGGTCTTTTGAAGTTTGTAATATCATTCTCAGTTTATGGGTGGAAGGAAGGCACTGAGAAGCTAGGTGGTTTACCCAAGTTCTACAGCTACTAGATGCTAGAGACTAATTTCAAATAAACGGTTCTCTGGCTTAAATCTCCATCTCCATTCCAAAGTAATAATATACAGAAAAAGAAGAAAGATGTCACAGAGGGAGGGGATATAAGAAAGGGTGCATCTTCTATTCCTGACATTGACTATTATGTAATAAACTGCCAACAAGCTTTGTGGTTTAAAGCAATCATCTCATGTATTTTGTTCATGAATCTGCAGTTGGGGCAGTGTTGGCAACTCCTCTCCACATCACCAGGGGCGTCTTGAAGGCTGCAGCCAGATTGTCTGAGGCTCAAGCACTTGTGTCTGACTGTGGCTGACGGCTGTTGGCTGGGGCTCCCTTTGGACTTGAGGCCTCTCCATGTGGCTATTTGAATTTCTCAAGGCATGGTGGCTGGGTTTCAGGAGCAAATGTCTAGAGGGAAAGAGTGAGCCAGGTGGACTATGCTGATGCTTTCTTACCTAGCCTTACGAGGCATGCCACATTCCTTCTGCCGCTTTCTAATCGTTAGAAGACAGGCCCACATCCAAGGGGAGGGAAATCTTTAATGGGATAAGAGTACAGATATGTTTTAAAATGAACATGTTGTCTTCAGAATTTTTTAACGATTAAGGAAATGCAGTAAATGCAGGGCAGAGTCGGGAGTCAGACCCAGGTTTCTCCAACTCAAAGTCTAGGCTCCTCGACTCTGGTGTCTTGCTGAGTCAGTTCATAATTCAGGCTGGAAATGTGTCTGGTCCTCCATTTTTCCCTCTTAGGGACTATGGTCACTCTTAAAGTGATAAAGCAAGAATGTCGTTTTAAGAGTTTGCCACAGATCTTAAAAACAAAATCAGAAACAGACTGCCACATGAATCGAGTCAGTGCAATTTACTGTGCGTGCAAGCCACCTTTCCTAATGTCCTAATGATTCACTCTTGTGCTTCAATGGAGACGTAAAGTCAAAATTAGAAGTGGGTGGATTTTACCAAGAAGGCAGATACTTTAATAAAGCTGATGTGGTGTGAGTGTGGATCTGAAAAAATAAAACGATCCCACATAAGCTCAAGAGGTGAAAAATGCCCGACCACAAATGAATTCAGACCACGAATTATTTAAATAATTAAAATGGATTGTGCAAGAGTCAACACTCAGACCCTGCAAGAGACAGAGTGTGCGTTTTCCTCGTCTTTATGAAAGATCATGTTTACTTTATCTCACGTGTGTGCAGCAAGAAGAAACCTATTTTCTAGCCTTGAGATAGGGTACACTGGCAGCAAAATAAAAAGAGCATCAATTTTGGAATAATAAAATTGGGTCTCACATTTTTTTCTCTTCCACTTATTAGCTGCGAGATCTTGAGCAAGTTGCATGGGCCCGCAGAGCCTCAGTTTCCTTCTCTGTGACACTTAATGAGACAGATGTTTTGTCTTGCCTGTAGTGGATAGTCTAGATACTGCTATTATTTCGTCAGCATTTTGTCACCAACAGGCAAGAAGAACATTCGCTCCCCTGAGCTACCAGCAGAGTCTCGGAATCCCGCAGTGAGTCTGGTCCAAGATTCAGTTTTGGAGTTTGCCTCTTGTCGGCTTGCGGGCACACACCTTCTAAACGTCCGTGTATTTGCTTGTAGCTGAGGTCTTTACCTGCTACCCCTAATAGTCCTGTTGAGCGTGTTGGTGCTGAGTCTGTGTTCTCTCCCTCCTTCTGCCCACCACCCCATTCATCTATCTTTCTCACTCAGTAAATGGTCCCCGCATCTGTTGAGCGTCTTAGGGCCAAAACCTGAAACGCATTCTCTCCTCACCCACTCCGGTCCCCGTCCAGTATGCCCACAAATGTGCAGATTCACCAGTTCCTTCTCTCTTATTCCGCTGCTACCACGTGTATCCACACCACCATCAGTTATCACTCCGTGCTGGACAAGTGAGACCGGCAGACATCAGCTTCCTCTCTCTTGCCACCCCACGCCCCATGTCCCTGCAGCAGATATATCTCAGCTTGCAACTGAAGTGACGATCTTTTCACAACGAGATTTCATAAGCAGGCTTCCCACCTCTCCACCGGCCTGGAAACAGAACCCAGAAGCCTAACTGCCCTGCAGAGCTCTGCCAGCTGCAGACCCCGTCAGTCCCTGCTCTCTGCTAATCCCCCGAACTTGTCCCACATTCCTGTTCCTGTCCCTCGCTAGGCTTGTCCCACCTCTCAGACTGCTGCACCACCTGTTCTTTCTACTCAGAAGCCTTGCTCCTCTCCCATGCCTAGCTCCCTCTTGCAACTCAACTCTCAACTTAGATTTTGCAGCCAGGTGTCCACCCCATTACTCCTTACCACTTCGCCCTGTTTTAATCTTCTGCATTGAGGTTATCATTACCTGGCGTTTTCTGCCTGTTTGTTGGGTCACTGTCCGCCTCTGCCAATAGA
This sequence comes from Tarsius wallacei, assembly GCA_963574415.1. Classification (NCBI taxonomy): domain Eukaryota; kingdom Metazoa; phylum Chordata; class Mammalia; order Primates; family Tarsiidae; genus Tarsius; species Tarsius wallacei. Next base: position 20,400 of record CAUYQG010210856.1, on the reverse strand, counting down.
ATGTGAGCTTCTTGAAAAAGGGACCTTTTTGCCTCTATCGTCAACCCTTAAAATGCCTAGAATAGAACCTGACACCTAGGAAAAACTGAGTGAGTAGGTGTTGAATGAACAAATAGTTCAATCTCAATTAATAGCAAGTATCGCCAGTGTTCATATTACAGGAGAGGAGATTGGACAAAGCAAGTGCACCTGGTCAAGCCTGCCATGTAGCCCCTGGCAGGATGACTGCAACTCTGCAGAGTGAAGGGGCTGGATTGGGTGTAGAAAGCTGCCCCCCAACTCCTGGCTCTGCCAGAGATTCTCTGTGGCCTTGAGCAAGTTACTTCCATTTTATGGGCCTCTAGTTCCTCCTCTTTAGGGCTGGAGGCTTATATTTGATGTTTTCCAAGTGTCCTTTCTGCCCTGGCACTCCAAGGCTCTCTACTAACCGCACAAAGTGAGTTAAAATATATGTCAGAGTTTATTACTTTGTTATCACAGTGAGGATCTAGAGGGGTTACTAAAATAAGTCAACCAAAAAAAGAAGAGACTTTTGCGAAACTCTTAAGCCTATGAAATATGCTAATGTATTTATATAGTAGGTGATATTTTTTAACGCCTTCATACACCTATTCTCCTCAGAGCAGACTTTCCATAAGGTGGTACTGATAGCACGGAGAGGTAAGAAATTTCCCCAGGGCCATGTATAACAAGTCAAGAATAGCAAGAAAAACAATTTCTTACTGGAGGTTATGTGTGCATCTAATATGGTATTTTCTCTGTAAACATACTTGGTGGGTTATGGGGTGGATGTGGAAATAAAATTATACCAACTCCGCAGATGAAGCTAACGAGACTACACACATTTCGTGCTACAGCTGCCCCTCTGAACTTGCTCTTGGGGGAGCAATGTCTAGACACTGGATCTCTTTCCCACCTGAGTCCTCGCTAGACCCTTTCCAAAGGGAAGGCAACGGAGCACTGTGACGAGCTGAGCTGTGGGCGGCACCCCCTCCTTTGTTTCGTGCACTTGGCCTCCTCCGGCTAGCCACGTGACTTCAGATAAGAGCCTCCATTTGTACGCCTCAGTTTCCCCATCTCTAAGAATGAGGATGGCAAAAGCAACATTAGTCATACCCACATCATTAAAAGGATAAGAAATGTGAGAAAATTGCAATCGTTACAACTTTCGGCTTACCTAAGTTGTTTTAAAGCAACAGAGGTGTCTTCCCCAACATAATTTTTACTGTTCTCTCATTTGCTGAGAAGAGAGAGTGAGTACTTCTTGGCATTTTTATTCCTCCATGCTTTTCTCCATGGTTGTGTGTGTGTGTGTGTGTGTGTGTGTGTTGTGTGTATGATCTGATGAGAAATATAAGCAGCATACTCTTTGTACAATAATACAGATTTTTCAGAGAAAGTCTGAAACTTTCTGAGATTGGTAAACCACAATTTCAATATGGTACAGTGGAAACATGTTAGGCTCTGAAGCAAAAATAAAAATAATTTCCTACCTTCTCTGCAAAAACTAATATAAAAAAATAAAATAAAAATAGCACAATTCCCTTACTCTGTTGCTTATTTGCTGAGTGGCCATTGTCAGAGCATATAACCGGAGTCTCTGCATCTCATTTTCTCATCTGCAAAATAGGTAACATTTTAACCTAATTTCACAGGCTTCTTCGGGGATTACAAGTACCTATGTAGAGATCATAGTGGCTACTATAAATAACAGTGGCTCCTTAAATAATAGTAGTGTGATTCATCCTCAGGGAATGAGGGAGAAAATGTAGAAGCAAAACAGTTAAAGTTGTTGCTGCTTACTTCAGATAAGTCAAGGAGGCTGGAAAGAAAAAAAAGCAGGAAAGAGGAAGGAAGATGGAAGACTTTCTATGTTTCAGGTATTTCGCAGCATGCTTCTGTAGACTGATTAGTCTCCTTTCACTAAGTGAAGACACTTGAACTGGAGAGTGATTTCAGAGGAAAATCAACTTTGTGGTTGGAGGTAGAGCGGCATGATTGGGTCAGGAGGAGACCACTGACAGGTGGACCAGGTAGGTATCTCGTTCCCTATCTAGTTCTTAACGCTAAGGAAGAGTTAGGCATGACGGAGGAGAGAGGCCATAGAAAAAGACAAGAAAATAAAGGTATGAATGACACTTAGATGGGAACCTGGCGAGTGACAGACTTCAGCAAGCAAAGTAGATGCTCAAACAGTGCTGTCCAATAAAAACACAGTGCAAAACACTTGGGCACTCTATAATTTTCTAACAGCCACATGTTGAACATAAAAAGAAACAGGTGAAATTAATTTCAATAATATGTTTTATGTAGGTCAGTATATCCAAAACAATACCCTTTTCACATCTGATCGGAAAAAGAGAGTGAACAATTTTGTATTATTTTTGACACAAAATATTCTAAATCCAGTGTATATTTTGCATCGATAGCACATTTCAGTTCGCACTGACCACATTTCAAGGGCTGAACACTCATGGCAGCTAGTGGTCTGAAATGTCTTCAATCTTGAGTAAGGGTGAAATTTCAAGAAACATGAACAGAAAGATTAGATTTGAAAAGCTGGAGGAGGAATACTTGATTCTAGTGGGGAAGGAGTTAACAGATTTTGAAATAAACATGCTGATTTTAAGATATGAGGAGTGTCAGTCAGGTCAACAGGCTCAGAGACCAGAGGTGACGAGGTAATGAGAGACCAGCATAGGGAGCATCAGCTCCTACTCTTTAACTGGCTCAGAGGAGCAGGGGTCAAGGGGGAAGGTGGAGAAAGCTGCAAGCCCTGGGGATGGAGGGCAGGCCAGTGATAAGAGCTCCCAGGATGCAGCCTGTGCCTGGTCCTCAGAGGCCCCCATGGGAGCAGAAAGTGAAGATTCCAGCAGCAGCCACAGAAATGTGGTTGAGAGGATCTCAGCAGCTCCAAGGATGGCTTACTTCTAGAAATACCAGGCTCTTAAAGGTTCGTAGAAAGGCACAAAGAGGGTCTAGAGCTCTCACAGCCAAGTGTGACTGACCAGCCAGCAAGAGAGTCAGGACATCTCACAGCCACGATGTATTATAACAGTAGTACCCTAAGAACGATGACATTGGCTATCATTTGCTAACTGCTGGACTGGACCAAGTACCACAGTAAGATTATATGTATACACAAAATACATACATGCCTATATAGCTTATACTTATATACATATATTTATATTTATTATATACAAATATGTTTATATAGTCATGTGTCACTCAACGTGATACATTCTGAGAAATGTGTCATTAGGTGATCTCATCCATTGTGCGAACATCATAGTGTACGTACAAAACCTAGATGGTCTAGCCTACTACACACCTGGGCTATATGGTATAGCCTGTTGCCCGTGGGCTACAACCCCGTGCAGCATGTTACTGTACTGAACACTGTAGGCACTTACAACATAATGGTAAATATTTGTACAGCTAAACATTTCAAAGTAACATGGCCCCACGAGGGTTTAACTGTCTCCTACTTCCAATCAGTGAAATTGACATCCCCGTGAAGAGGTGGAGATATGATAATAAGACGAGAAGACCCTATGGAGCTTCAATTTAACAGCTCAACCATACTTAAATTAGCACAGTCAAATGTGCTATAAAAGATAAGAATGGCACACCTGTATAGAAAACTTACCACTTGCAAGACTGAAAATTGCAGTGCGTGAGTCAGTCAGTAAGTGGTGAGTAAATGTGAAAGCCTATGACATTATTGACATTACCGTATACTCCGTAGACCTTAGGAACACTGTACACTGAGGCTACAATAAATCTACAAAACATTTTTTTCTTCAATAATAAATTAAGCATAACTTACTGTACTTTGTTTACATGTAAGCTTTTTGAAAACTCTTCGACTCTTGTAATAACGCAACTAAAACATAAGTACTTTGTAGAGCTGCACAAACATATTTTATTTCTTTATACCTTTATTCTATTTTTAACATTTTCATCAACATCACTGTCTTCCACCTTCACACCTTGCCCCACTGGGAGGTCTTCAGGGGCAATGACACGCCTAGAGCTGTCATCTTCTATGATAACAATGCCTTCTTCTAGAATACTTTCTGATGGACCTGCCTGAGGCTACTCTATAATTAATTATTTTATTTTATTTTATTTGAGTTGGCCTCTCACTCTGTCGCCAAGGCTAGAGTGGAGTGGCGTACTCACGGCCACCCCAGCGTCGACCTGCTGGGCTCCAGTGATCCTTCCACCTCAGCCTTCCAAGTAGATGGAACTACAGGCACGCCCTACCACACCCAGCTAATTTTTGATTTATTGTAGAGACGAGGTCTCGCCAAGTTGCCCGGGCGGGTCTCAAACCTGCCAGCTCAGACAATCCATTCACCTCAGCCTCCCAAAGTGCTGAGATTACTGAGCCCGGCCTAATTATTTTTTATAAGTAGAAGGGGTATGCTCTAAAATAATTATAAAATATACAGTACAGTAAATACACCTACACCAGCACATAGTTGTTTATTAGTATTATAAAGTATTATGTGCTGTAGATCATTTAACATGCTATACCTTTACATGTCTGGACAGCTCAGTGGATTTGTTTACACCAGCATCAACACATGAATAATGTGTTGCACTATGACCTCATGAAGGCTACAACGTCACTAGGTGATAGGAAATTTTCAGCTCCATTATAATCGACCGTCATTGTTTATGTGGCCCGTTGATGTTGAAAGTGCCATTATGTGACACATGACAGCATACAGATTGTGTGTGTGTGTGTATGCGTGTGTGAATGTGCATATATAATTACATATACATAAGATTATATTCGTACAACCACTAAATATGATCTTATTAGTGCGGTTATATAAAAGAGGAAGTGGAGACTTAGAGGTGAAGTAACTTGAGCCAGGTCTTACAAGAAGGCGATGATCCCAGGTGGATCTAACTTCAAAGCCATGGACGGCTTAAAGACATGGACTCTTAAAAGTCATGGACAGCTGTCAAGAGAGGATGAAATTTGAAAAGCAAGATCAGGACTGAGACTTTGAGTCCAGATACCCTTGTTCTGTGTGACGGTTCTCCCAAATGAGGAGAGATGTGTTTGCTTAATGGGACATAGTTATATATAATATCGGTTACAGATGTCATATGTATACATATGTATAATAAACTTTTACTTATGTATGCCTGCATGTGCGATATCTCTATGCATTTTACACCTTGTTTTTTTTTTTCCGGGTTCCTAAATAATCTCTATGTAGGAGGCACTTAAAGTTAGGGAAAAAGAAAAGAAAAGCTGTTAACATTAGCCTCGCCTTTGACTTTAATAGCTGCAGTGGGCCAGGTTTTGTGTTGAGTATTTTTAGTTCCTAGTACACAGGAATTACAAAACCATCTCAGTTAATCCTTTACTATCCCATGAGGTATAGGTTATTACTGATGAACAAAGTGAAGCTCAAAGAGGTTAAGTAAAGTAGGAACCACGTGACCCTATCTGTATCTGTAGTACTGCATATGAATCTAGTACAACCTGTCGCAATTAAATCGTTTCATGGACCAGCAAAAACAATCTTGTCTGAGTCTGCCATGTACACCAGCTACCCAGATGCCAGTTATACAGTATTCTCTTGAATGGAGTCAAGCCTAGACTCGATTTTGGCTAGTAAACCAGTGTTATATAGTCACAGTCAGAACTCACTCAAAATCTATGTGGGTAATCATTTCATAAGATGCCCCCAAGAATAGAAAACTAAAGTTTTCCGTGAGTGCATCACTGGCAAGAAAAAGGAGTCAGATAGGGAGAAAATAAGAAATGAAGTTGCTGAAACTTTTACAGACTGTCTGTATATTCAGAATAATTTTTGGATTGGAATTTAGGAAGGATAAGATGTCAGAATTTTGGCGTACGTGCATAATTCATTCTGGGAGGATTAAGAGAGAAAGAAAGAGACAGATAAAGGAAGAGAGAGGAAGAAAGGGAAGGACCATCCTTTGAGGAATGGTCAGAATTAGGATTTTGTATTTTGTGTCATTTTTTTTCTTAATTAAATTTAGGCAAATTTTCTTTTTTTTTCTTTTTTTGAGTTGAAGTCTCACTCTGTCGCCCAGACCAGAGTGCAGTGGCCGCGTCCCAACACCGCAGCCTCAACCTGCTGGGCTCCGGCGATCCTTCCGCCTCAGCCTTCCAAGTAGCTGGAACTACAGGCGCGCGCTACCACACCTGGCTGATTTTTGATTATTGTAGAGATGAAGTCTCGCCAAGTTGCCCAAGTGGGTCTCGAACCCGCAGGCTCAGGCAATCCACTCACCTCAGCCTCCCAAGGCACGGGATGACAGGCTGAGCCACCGAGCCTGGCACAAATTTTCAATAAAGAGATATGATCTTAGGCCTATAATGCTGTATGATCTTCCCAGGGGGTCAAGTTATGACGTTGAAAAACAAGAATCCATGAAAAGGGACACAACTAATCAAAATGTCACCATTCCACAATGAGCTTCTTAAAGGAAGACAGTGATATGTGGCAATAGGAACTCTGGGTTGGCAATTTGTTGGCAGCTAAAAGACCCAGCCGGCATGAATTTCCTTGGTGATAAAATTGAAATAAAAATTCTCTTTTCAAGTGAGACTTTTCTAACTCTGTGAGTTCTTTAAAAACAGTAACTGGGTCATATTTATTTCTGAATACCTCCAGTTCCACGTTTAGTGACTGATACAAAATAGGTGCCCCTAAAAATGTTTCTTGTATATGAAAATCCTGTGAAAATACAGTAAAAATCATACTCTGAAAACAATAACTGGCATTCTTATATTAGAAAAAGCTAAAGTATGCTGCAATAGCACGACAAAGAACATCTCAAAGGCTTAGAACAACAAGATGCCATGTCTCAAGGAGGTCAGACAGTTATCGTGGTTTGGCCGCGGCTTTGTGTCATGTCTTCTCTCTCCAGGATGCAGTGTGGTGGAGTAGCACTTCTCAAGTGTTGCTGGTCACTTTGACAGACGAAAGGAGGGCTCTGGAATACCTCAAATCCGCTGCAGCCTGGGAGTGACACATGTTATTTCCATTTGTAGTCCGTTGCCCATTATAAAATACACAAAACCCCAAGGAGACCAGGAAGTACAGTCATAACATGTGCCCAGAAGGTGAAGAGATAGAAATATTTGGCTCATAACCTCAATGCCCACCAGCCAGTGGAAAAACAACAAATAAACAAACAGAAAAAAAAAAAAGAGGAAGAAAATAGAAAAAAAGTCATATTCAAATTAGAGTTTAAATTAAAGGACATTTTTGCAATATTTTCCTTCCCTTTTCATGTACTGTTAGGCAGATCATTCTTTAATGTGAGTCACACCAAAGAAAAATCCATCAGGTCTCAAAAGTACTATCTGCTATTTTTTGTCTGGTTTGCTTTTTGTTTTTGAGTTGGAGTCTCACTCTGTCACCCAGGCTGGGGTACAGTGGCACAATCACCACCACCCCAGCATTGACCTCAGCCTTCCAAGTAGCCAGAACTACAGGCGTGCACTACCACACCCGGCTAATTTTTTATTTATTGTAGAGACGAGGTCTCACCAAGTTGCCCTAGCTGGTCTTAAACCCACGGGCTCAGGCCATTCACTCGCCTCGGCCTCCCAAAGTGCTGGGATGACAGACTGAGCCACCGAGCCCAGTCACTAAGTGCTATTTTTAAACCTCTAAGTCTATTTATAGATCCTCATGTAAACATGAATAGGTATATCCTGAATTTTTGTTTTAGCTAAAATCAAATATTTGGTTAATGTCAAAATTAGCTTTGCTATTTAGTTAATATTATAGTTTCAGTGTTAGTTCATGCTAATGTCAACATCAACTGGAGAGCTTATGTTTGGAAAGTATTATTTTATTCCCTTTTTCGAAAAAGCAAAGCAAATTTTCAAAATTAACTTTTTAATTAGTCACAAAATCCTAGCATACATGTGAATAAAACAGTTTCTATATTTATGCGTTGGTGTGTAGCAAATATATATATATATATATATATATTGTTTTGATTCATACAAATATCCCATTTAATGCTGCTTTCATAAATCTGTTTCCTCTAAAACACTGTCCATCTGTGTGTGTTTGTATATAAGTATAAAATAGTGTACCACAATGCACAGTTGACATGTCTTCGCTTGTGCTCTGAATGCTGTCCCGCTCTCTGACTGTAGGAAAGCTGATCAAAGGAGAAGGTGCTGGGCAGCCCTGGCCACCAAAGGCCACCCCGCACAAGTGCCCACGGCGAGGAACGCTCTGTAGAGTCACCTGTGCTAAGTGCATCCATCCAGCAGCTGACATTTCTTATCCACCCTGGTTTCTTCTGTTGCTGAGCATTTTACATTGGAAGGAGCTGTTCTGACCTGTTAAAATTTTCAAAGATGTGCAAGATGGTGCAGAAACTACAACAAAGGACTAAAGGGAGACCATTACTCTGAATGTTAAAACATACATTTTATGACAACTTGAGGTGCTTTCTGGAAAAAAAAAGATGGGGGAAACATTAAAAGTGACTGGGCAGTTAGAGATTGATAGAAGTCCTTTGATAGTAGGAAGGGGTTTAAACATCTTGGTAGCTGGGTAAGGTTAACCAAGGAATGAAGGGAAAGAGGCAGAATAGATCGCCGGGGGCAGTTCATGACTGCAGGCAATTTGAATGCATCTCTGTAGGGTCTGCTAAGACCCTTGTGGTGCTGATTGACTAGCCCCAGACAAGCTTTCCTACTTTCTGCAGGAGATGGGCGGATGCCTGCACCTTACTGTCTCGGAGGATTCTTTCATCTACACGTGTGTGTTCCAGGTGCCACAGCATTTGATGACCTTAATTTGGTAACTCAGGTTTCTGGCAACGCAGTGATACCATGCATGCTACAGTTAGAATCTAAAGGCGTCTTTGTCACTGAGCCACAGTGTTCAGGTAGGTAAGCCTGTGTGGCACACCTGCTCTGTGCAATTTTGGGTAAGGTAGGTATAATGTCTTCTTCAGTCATTCATTGGGACTGTGCTGGGTGCGTTCTCTCCTGCCTCAGGGCAATGCTAATTTCATTTCTCATCCTCCACCGTGCCTGAATACACAGTTTACCTAAAGGTTAAGAATTATGAGTCTAATTAAGAGGATGGAGCAATTCCACTACATTAACATTAATAGAGCATGGAAAGCACTCCCCATGGCTTCATTTTTTAAGCAGTAGCCATTTCCATGCCTACTCTCTCTCTCGCCTACTTTTTCTTCCTGCAGCACTTAATGAAAATCTAATGTTAGCAATGGCAGCTACATTGATGAAAGAGAAAAAGTGATCATTGTTCCTGCTTGTTTCTATCTCATTTCCCCAGTAAGGGACGCTAAGAGCGACATCCTCGAGACAGGTTTGCTTTCCTGATCAAAGGCAGTCCTTGGGAGAAGAGGCCCGAAGGATGAGGAATTGTCAAGAAAGCTCTGCTGCAGACAAATATGATGGAACTAGTTCATCAAATGATAAAATGCGAACTTTTCTTTCACTCTGGCGTTGAAAGGTCATTACAGCAGAGAGTGAATTTTATAAAGGTTAAACATAAGTGACGGATGGTGATGTATCAGGGAAACCCCTGGCCTTGTGAGGCTGCCTGGTATCAGGCTCTCTTGGCCCACTTCAATTTACACACAGCCATTAGGGCCTTCAACCCATCCGTTAAAGCATGCCGTAGACATGCATTTAACCAGAAAAATCCTTTGGCCAAGTCAGGGGCTTCTGCACTGAACACACCCAGCAGTTCTACAAGGTGATGGATTTCCCTTTCCCTAAGGGAAGACCAAGAGCAGGAGTGGCTGAGAGATCTCAAGCAGCTATGGAAAAGTCTGGGAGCAGCTGTTAGCACGACACGCGTTCAGGAGGCCTCGAAGGGCTGAGTGGCCAGAGGCAGGTGAAGCATGTGCTAAACCGTTACTGGAAAGAGGGGAGTTACCCAGGAAACTGCATGGTGTGGAATGAGGCCTTCGTCAATATCTTACGTCCCACAACTTGGCAGGCTCCAGCTTGTCTTCGCCCTTGCTCCCGCGCAGGCCCTCCCGCCACTTGGGGCTTCAGCACAGGGATCCCCACAGCACGAAGCACGCAAGGGTCTATGGGACACGTGAGCGGACTTCTGAAAAATGTGATCTCTTTTTATTGTCATAGGTTAGAAAAGCACAGGTAGCATTTCAGATCTACGTTTCCAAATCTTTTGCTACTAAGAGAGCGGTGTGGATTTAAAAGAAGTCAGTAAATTCAAGTCAGTTAACTTAAAAAAAAAAAAAGATGAAGTAAGTCAGCATGCGGTTAGAAATGACAACAAAGGGAAAGCTATTTGTGGAATAAGGGAAAGCTAGGAAGTGCTAGGACACCCTAGACACATGGGCTCTGCTATGTCTTTAAGTCTCCCTGGCCCCTCTCCCCAGGTCGCCTTCCTGCTGCAGTGCTGCTGGTCACATTTCTTCTTGTTTTTCCATCTTTTCCTCCTCTGTGAAGCCCACTCTGTTCATGCAGGCCGATTCAGTGCCTTTTCTCTCTGCTCTCTTTTTTCCTGGTACATATTTTTATTGTATTATTCATCCACTTTTATTGCAGTCAGTTGCACACCTAGAACTGGTATGCAAATGGTATTCATTTTTATATCCTCAGTGCCCAGACCTGCATTTCAAGGATACTAAATGATTCGTTTTGGATGCACAGTTTCTCTGAAACTTCTTGTATCAAAGTGCCCAACGAACTCTACAGTTGGCAAATCTCATGGCAATACTAGGAGATCATCTCTTGATTTAGCAGCATTGGACATAGCTGATCACTTCCTCCTTTCGGAAATACTTACTTGACTTGACTTCTAGGATACAACGTTCTCCAGTGCACACCTCTGTCTCTGTATTTTCACTATCTTTGTTGGTTCTTTCTCCTTTTACCAAAAATGAGGAAGGAGCCCTCAGGGCTCAGCCTGTGGCTCTCTTCTTCATCTGTGTTTTCTTCTTTGGGATTGCCATTTGGTCATGTGGTGGAGACTCTCAAATTTAGATCTCAAGCCAAGATGCCTTTTCTGGACACAAAATGCATATATCCACCTGCCTGCTGGTCTTATGAAGTCCAAAAATAATTTCCTCATCTTCTTCCTCCGAATCTGTTCCTCCAGCTTGTTTTCCCAACTTTGTAAGTGGAAGCTTATTCTTCCAGTTGCTCAGACCAAAAGACCTAGGAGTTATCCTTGATTTCTCTCTTTTTCCCACGCCCTCTCATAATGTCCCCGTTCCTACTGGCTATCTTCAAAATAGATCCAGATTTCACCACTCTCTCCACTTCCTTGGTCACTCCTCAGGCCCAAGATGCATCATCTCTTACTTGGATTATTATGATTGCTTCTGAATTTTGTTGTTGTTGTTGCTGTTGCTTGTTTACAAATACTTTTTAGTTTGTGTGTGTTTCCTCCTGACCACAATGATCCAATGCCCCTGTCCCAACTCAGAGTAAGACCAGGAGCTTCTTGGTCCTTCCATGTTCCAGACACACTTGATCTCTCTGTATCCTTGTTGATACCTATTATTTTCTCTCTTAAAAAAAATAGATATCCTAGTGAATGTGAAGTGGTATCTCATTGTGGTTTTAATTTGCATTCTCTGACAATTTATGATGTCAAGCATCTTTTCAAATGCTTGTTTGTTAGCCCTCTGTAAATTTTCTTTGGAGAAATGTCTATCTAAGTCCTTTGCCCTTTTTAAAATTAGGTTGTTTGTCATTTTGTTATTGCATTGTAAGAGTTCTTTATATATCCTGGATGCTAGACTCTTATCAGATACATGATTGCAAATATTTTCTCCTGCTCTATCTTTTCACTTCATGGATATTGTCCTTCGATATAAAGTTGCTTCATTTAATGAAGCACCATTTATCTACTTTTTCTTTTGTGGTTTGTGCTTCTGATGTCAAATCTAAAATCCACCTTAGAGCTTTTGCACTTGTATCCTTGCCTGCAAATCTCTTTTCCAATTTACTGTATGCCTTGCCCCTTCACCTCTTTCAAAACAGTATAAATGCAACCTTCTTAGCCAGGCCTTCCCTTTCACCCTATTAAAAATTGCAACCCTCTCTGGCTCCGGCACTAACTGATCCCCTTTTCTGTTTAATTTTTCTCAGCACTTATTTTAACAGATATAATTCACTTACTTAAGCATGCATGTTTCTAGACTTAAGTTCCTTAAGGCAGGGGGTAGTGCCTGTTAGTGTGCCATTGTACTTTTCACACCTAAAGCAAAGCTTGGGACAGAGAAGGTGCTCAATCCACTTGACTGTCAGAGGAGTTTAGCCTTTCACAGGAGTCTGCTCATTCCTGTGTATATGCAGTTCTATGTGCCTTTTCTCACCAGTCCTTGATTTCCACTGCAACTTCATCTGGTGTCAGTATCAGTGTAACCATCACTATCAAGCAATATTCAGTTTCCACCTCCTCATGGTGCTAAGCTAAGTATAGCTACAGAGGCACATATCTGGCATTCCCCCAGACAGTCTTGAATTAAATGTAAGTTTATTAAACAATGTAACAAGTTTTTGTTTAAAAAAATGTGGGCATAAGAAAGAGCAACTCTGTATGATTGCTCATGAGTTGAGTGACATTATATTAATGGTATGGTCTTTCTGAACCACAGTTTCCTCATCTGTAAAAAGAGGTTGCTGTGAAGATTCAAGAAAATCATTCTGAAAGGCCCTCACAATGTAAACGGTGTGCTTAATTTTATTTGCTGGTAAGTCTGGCAAAGAATACTTTAAATGGTAGCTATTATTGGCAGTATTGACTTTATTAGTAGCAGTAAGAGTATAGTCTTAATTTGAATTGAGTACTCAATTTTAAAGCAATGCATCATCTTAAAAAATTAGCGTGCTCAGAGTGTGCTTTCTTAATGGATTTAATTTAGTGATTGCAGTTGTGGTGATAGCATTGATGATGATGACTGAGACAAGCAATACTGAATTAAGAATCCACGATTCCTGATAGGGTGGATTTGCAATGTCAGAAACAACGTTGAGGTATTTGTGAGTTGTATTTGATTTCTGGCTCTCATCTTGATTCCTAAATATTTTAACTAACTTACTTTATAGCTGACTTTGTTTTGTAAACTTTTATGCACAATAAAGTATCTATCAGGATAATAAAAGCAGCATCCGTTTATTAAATACCTACTTTGTGCTAGGAAACCAGGCTAATTACTGTGATTATTATGTCATTTAATCATCATACATACTATTCTTCTGATTCAATAAATAGCCAAAGCAGAGAGAAAACAATTTCTGCAGTTGCATAGCAATCTTTTTTTAAAAAGTAAAGATTTCAACTTAGTTTTTTTTTTTTTTTTTAATTGCAAACTCTAAAATATATTCACGATGATGAGGTGCTGATCTTTTTTACAGCTTTGCTAATATATATTTAAAATAACATAAAGTTGATCCACTGAAATGTGTAATTCAGTGTTTTTTAGTATATTCATAGAGTTGCAAATATCACCACAGTCTAATTATAGAACACTTTTAACACCCCAAAATAATATCTCCTACTTATTATCAGTCATTCCCCATTCCTGCTCTCACCATGCCCATCCCTCACAATGTCCCAACTCCAGTAGTGATGTATCCTCTTTTATTCCTGATTTTCTCAATTTTAGTCTTGCTCAGTCGAGCTAAAGGCTTATCAAAGTTGTTGATCTTTTCAAGCAATTAACTTTTAGTTTTATTGAGTTCACTGAATCATTTTGCTATTTCATTTATTTCTGCTCTAATCTGTATTATTTTATTCCCTCTACTTGATTTTGGTTGAATTTGTTCTTCTTTTTCCAGTTTTTAAGGCTAAAGTTAAGGTTTTTGATTTGAGATTTTTATTTTTTATTTATTTTCTTTCCCCCTCTTCTTCCTCCTTCTCATCCTCCTCTTCTGATGTAGGCATTTACAGCCATAGATTTCCCTCTAGGCATGATTTCCTGCATCTCAAAAGTTTTGGTTTGCTGTGATTTTGTTTTCATTTATCTCAAAGTTTTTCTTATTTCTATTGGTAACTCATCTTTGACCAGTTCTTATTTAACAAAATGTTGATTAATTTCCACTTATTTGTGACTTTCCCAAGTTTAAAGTGCTAATTTTTAATTTAAATTTAAGATCTTTAAATGATATACTTTATATAATGTTAATCACTGTAAATTTATTGGATCTTGCTTTATTTCTTAAAATAAGGTGTATCTTGGAGAATGTTCCATATGCATATAGAAGGTGATGTGTTCTTCTGTTATATGACATGTTCTATTGATGTCTGTTAGGTATAATTGATTATAGTGTTTCAGTTGTCTGTATCCTTGTTGATCTTCTTCCTAGTTCTATTAATTATTCATGTGGATATTGGATCCTCCAACCATTGTTGTTAAATTATTGGGTATTGGATTCTCCAACCATAATTATTTATCTATTCAACTTTTTTTGTCTTATTATTTTGGTACTCTGTTGTTAATTGCATATGTGTTTATAATTGCTATATCTTCCTGGTGATTTTCCTATTTTATTTTAACAAGACTTTAAAAAAAATCTTTAGTAACAATTAATTTCTTAATATTTATTTCCTCCAACATTTGTATAGCCACTCCAACTTTCTTTTAATTATACTTCATGGTATATCTTTTACCATTCATTTATTTCTAACAATTTGTCTCTTTGAATATGACATGTATCTCATATAGACAGCATATATTTGGATCACAGTATTTTAATGTTTTGTATCTTTTCTTCACCCCCCCTTCTTAATCAGTTGCTAACTTTAGATTGAGTTACTTAATTCAGTTATATTTAATGTAACTATTAATAGGATAGAATCTTCACCTGCTACTTTTCTACTTTTCTTTTTGTTTATTTCTTTTTTAAACGTGTTATGCTGGGAATTACAACTGACACCTTAATTTAACAATCTAGTTTGGGTTAATACTAACTTAATTTCAATAGTACACAAAATATTTTCTGCAGCATACTTTTATTTCTTCTCCTTCCTTTGTGTTTTTATTGTAATACAAATCATATCTTTATACATTTAAGCCCATCAGAATCTTTTTATATGTATTGCTTTATACAGTTAGTTGTCTTATTTGTTAAGATATTGCTGTCATATTCAAAAAAATTTTAGACATATATTCCTTTATTTCTTTGAGTACATTTATTACAACTGACTTAAAGTCTTTGTCTAAGTAGTACAAAATCTGGCTTCTTAAGGACCAGTTTTTATTGACTTTTATTCTGTTTTTGGGCTATAATTTCCTATTTATGTCTGATAATTTTTTTAAATTAGACATTTTAGATAATATAATGTAGCAACTCTGAAATCCAGATAACCCCTCACTCTAGGTTTTATTTCTGTTGCCATTTGATGTTTATATTGTCACTGATGATGTTTGTTTGCTTTTTCAACAATTATGAAAATCCTTTTTTGTGTGTGACCACTGAGGTTTAAACTCAAGTAACATTTTTTTGCAGCTAATTATTAGACAGTTTTCCTTGAATACCCAAACCAATGAGTGCTCCAGGCTTTACTGAGGGACTCTGTGTTGTGACGAGGCATTATTTCAGTACAAGCAGTTTACAACTCTGCTGTAACCTTCACATCCTGCATCTGAAAATTCTTAATGTCAGCCAAATATAAGAGATTAGAACTTTTTAGTTCACTTCTGACATGTGCACAGCCCTGCACATGTGTGCAGTCTTCAAGTTTCCCAAAAGTATGCTAGAACTTTTCAAAACTCCCTATGGATATTTAATTCCCCAATTTTTTTCTTTAACAGTTTTAGTCAGGCTCTTTTAGTCCCAGTGGGCATCGCTGATTCAGGCAGCTGCAGTACTAAACAGCTGCTGCTGACTGTTTTCAACAAATGTCCTGGGGATAGGGTTGGTCACAGGGAATGAGCTCGAGTCAAGTCATATAGAGATAGGCTCAGAGAAGCTTTCCAGGCAGCTTTGAGAAAGGTCAGAGAGCAAAAATTATCTGGAGTGGGGCTTTTGAAGGGGCTGCCAAACTCATTCTGGTTCCTTGAATTAGGCTGCTGCATTTGTGAGGTTGTCAGTGTGTGAGTCGAGGAAAAGAGGACGGAAATAGGGCAGGTTAAAATACCAAAGCCTTGCTATTCTTACTGAGATTCTGCTGTTTTTCTTAAATATTCCTCAGATGGTTTCAAGCTTTTGGCTATTTTCCAGAGATTTGAAAAAGTTAATTTTTGACAATGTTCTCATTGCTTTTATGGAGGTGCAGAGTTTTGGCGACCCTTCCTCCACTACATGGAAATGCTTCCAGAATGTGAGAGTTTAGGACCTCGTGTAGGACCTGATGCTCAGCTTTGTTAAGTTTCCTATGATGGGAACTGATGGGCCCTACAAGCACTCCTGATGTGAGGGTAGATAAATGGAAATTATAACAACCCCCCCCCAAAAAAAACCCTCTGTTAGGCAAATGAGAGACTAGAAAAGAAATGTGCCTGTTCTTGTCATGCCCTCCTTTTCTGACTGCTCATGGACTAGGTATGTGTCTTTTCTGGGCTGATACTTGTCTGTATTCCAGCCTTGATTGCTCAGTACCTTAGCTGTTCTCTGTCTCATCGCTAGACCATGAACTCCCTTAGAGCAGGAAAAATGTCTATTTGCCTCTTTGCATCTCTGTACCTTAGCACAATGCTCAGTGCACTATAGGTACTCAGTAAATGTTGATGAAATAAAGTGAACTCCAGACACTTTTCATTTTAGAAACTCAAGCATAGGACAGGCAGGACATGCTGAAACCTCTATTATCAGGCAGGAAATCAGAAAAGAAACGGTTAGCTCCACCTACATCCTCCTTATTAGAGGAATGAGTGGCGAGGGGCAAAGTCACAAAAGACAGTCAGGCATTGACAAGGCACAGTGGTATTCATCACTTCTGGTTAGGGAGGAATCTCTGTTGCAAATTAGATAAATAAACCCAGTAAGTGACAGATATCCTCAAGGAGCTGGACTGACGTAAGAACTGATCCTAGCTGTTATGTACACATCAAGAAAATAGTGTCTGGGACCCAGGAGTCTTTCATTTTATCAGAAGAAACAGACTGCCATTTCATCTCAATTTTTATTGTAGTGAAATTTATATGCACAATGGAATATCATGCAGCTGCAAAGAAGGACACATTTATGAACTTCACTGCAAGTTGGATGGATTTAGAGTCTATTATACTCAGTGATCTGCCACAGAAACAAAGAACTGAGTACCACATGTTCTCACTCATAAGTGGACCCTGAACAATTATCAAAATACTATAAGAAAGGGATTGGCAGTAGCAGGAAACTTCCAGGGGAGGAGGGGCACACTTCATCAATAAGGGCAGGTGATCCCAAACCAGGTGATCCCAAACCAGGTGAAGTGGGGACCAAAGTGAGGTCCAAACATTACCTGTAAAATGGTCATTTGTATACCTAACCCTGAACTGTATGCATCTTTAAAATAAAAATTTACAAACAATGACAAAAAAGAAAATAATTGCAAACACCACTATCATACCAAGACCCTCACAGCAGCCCTGTGAGAGACAAAAGGCAGGCAAATTCCTTCATCTCCATTTTGCAGGAAAGGATACTGAAGGTAAGGAACTTTCCTTAAATCTTTCATTACAATTAGTGACAGAGTTGATCCTTGAACCCTAGTGTTGGCTAATGATTTAACTTCTCATTCCTGTTTTTCTTGAGTTCAAAGCAAAATGCATTTCTTTGCTAATTCCTTTGGGTACTTTGCTGTCTACATTCTCAGGTGGTTCAAAATCAACATGCAAGGAGAAGGTTGGGTGATAGATGCAGACAGGAGAACTGACCATTTTTAAAAATGTATTTTGAAACTGTGGGGTACAATTCAGGATTAGGTGTACAAATGGTCATCATACAGCTAAAGTTTGGGCCTCACTTTTGTCCCCACTTCACCTGGTTTGAGATCAGGTAACCTTATTGATGAAGTGTGCCTCCCACCACCACCCCGCCTCCTCTGGCAGTTTCCCACTACTGCTAATCCCTTTCTTATAGAAGGGGTAGAAGTTATAACCTGCCCCTCAAATGGGAATCTAGGAAAAAAAAATGTATCATTCCCAGAGTGCCTCAAAGATTCTTTGTCAAATCTTTTATTTTAGTGTCAGCCAGACTCCTCCATGTCCTTCAAGATTCAGCATAGATGTCTATACACTGGGGAATCTTCTTAGACTCCTCAAACCAGATTAGATTCTTCCTTTCTCGGCTTCCACAGTATATTGTGCTTTTCTTTCCAGAGACATTCGCCTCACACTTTGGAGCCATTTTTCATGACAGTGTATTTACTGTCCCTTTACTGGTCTGAACCCCTTGTAAGAATATGATATTTAGGAAAGCTAACAGAGATTGATTGTCCCCAACTATATTCCTGTGACTTGCCCAAAGTCTAATGCTTAGTGGGTACTCACAAACATTTTCCAGATAAGTGACTATTTCAGTTATCAGGCATAAGTCCCCTGGAAAACCTGCCTTTGCTAGGCTTCTCTGGACCAGTAGCTTCAAATTTACCAAGTTGAAAATCGGGGTCTCCTTAGGGACATATTCTGTTGGGTGCTTTTTTTTTCTGTATATGTGACACTTCCTTCTTTCATTGCATATCTCATAATTTTGTGTTAAAAATTGGACACTTTAAGTAATATATGGTAACAACTCTGTTATCAAATTTCCCTACGCCCTAACCCTGATGGTTGTTGCTGGTCTGTTGCTGCTTATTCACTTAGTGACTTTCCTGAACTAATTCAGGGTGGTCTGCATTTTTGTCAGTTTGTGACTTCTGAGATCTCTGTTAGTTTTTGTTTTTTTAGTTCTTGTTTTTATTGTTCAAACTCAATTCCTTGGGGTTATATCTGTGTTGGTATAGGCGAGTGGTCAGCCATGGGTGGTCGGAAAGACTGCTTTAAATGCTTTGCCTATATGGCTGTCTTCTACCCTTTGCAAGGGGATCAATGTGGAAAGGCATGCGTTTGAACTTCAGGCATCTCACAAGACAGACTTAGTTCTCATTCACTGCTCATGCAGGCCCTCCAGGTCAGTCAGAGATGAGTGGCTGGTGTTCTCTCCTTTCAGGGGTCTTTTTTGGGATGTGCATATTCTTTCACAACCTTAGAGATCACTAGGAACATGTAGATTTTCACAGTCTCTCTGGTCTTCTAGTTCCCAAAATTTCCCACTGAATTCCACACCAAGCTCTTGTTTGCTGTAGCTGAAATCACAGCCTTAAGCATCTGAGACTGCTTCTGTTGGTTTTGCTCATGCCCTGGAGTTAGTATCCCTGTTCCCCAACCCAACTGAGCCCCGAGTTAAATTAAATAGCCATCACACTGATAGGATACAGATTTATCAGGGAAATACAAGTTTGCTCAAAATGCTGAGCGTACTTTGATGATGGTGCTTTTGATGGAGTTTCAGAAGTCAGATCCTTCCATTGTCTTCCCGACGACCACAGGCTTCTGTCTGCCAGGACGCCTCCCTGCAAATGTTAGGAAACTGCATTTATTGACTGACTAATCACTTTTCTTTATTGACTGAGTAATCGTTTTATCTACATGATGCCACTGGGAGGCAGTAAGTTGTGAAATGCCCCCTTGGACAATTCACTTTCTTTCTCTGCACACGGTCTGGGAAAGCTATGCGCCAGACTGCAGGCTTCTGGCTGCCAGGCCATCTCAGACAGACAATCTTCAGTTTCTTCTGTGGCTTAGGTTAATTGCTAGAGTTCTGCAATGGTTGATTTTAGTTGTTTTGCTCTGTATATTGTTGTTTTAAAGAGAGAGTGGATTTACCAAGGTCCTCACTCTGCAATTTCTGAAGAAGTGCTGAATTTATAATTTTGAACTTGTGCTTGGAGGCAGGGTTTTGAATGAACTGTGCCTTCCTACTAGTCACAGAAAAGGATGCCGGCTAATTAGTGATGCAAACAAAGAACAAGGTATTTAGAAACTTAACACAACAAATTGTTTCATTCACTCTGTAAATGTTTACTTACAAGTATAGTGATCATTACAGCTATAGTGACCATCATACAGTTTTTCATCTATCTAGAAAGTTATTTCTTTGGTTTTTTGTTGTTGTAGATGGTGGCAGTAGTATTAAGGTATGTACGTGTATGTGTGTGTAGGGGGAGTGTATTTCACTTGAGAACCGTTTTTTTGGGAAGATAAAATTAGCTATTTTTAGAACCTGAAAGCAAAATTTCAAGTGTTTCCTCCTGTTAATCTCAAGTATTGAGGCGTCTTTGTAAGCAGAGTGTAGCCAGTGTGCCTTCTCTCTATGCACTGTGTAAGTCTGCTCTTTAGACTGGTTTGTTGATCTAGTTCTGGCTTTTTTTGTTTGTTTGTTTGTTT